>MU228320.1:2735568-2750601 GCA_018584345.1 Thuja plicata | reverse complement strand
CTTTGATTGTGTGTCCCAGCACTTGGCAGATATCACAGAAAGCTTTGCGTGGGCAGGTACCTTTAGTATGTCCTTCCTTCTCACAATCCGTACACCAAAGTTCCCTTCTTTTTTTTCCTCTTTGCTTACCGTAACTTCCTTCATCAATCACATCATGTCTTTTCTCAAAGCCTGGATGGTTTTGGACTCATCTCCGCTCTCTTCTGAGCTCACTTCCGCTTCCATGCTTCTTAGCCTTAAGAGGTTTTGTTTTCACTTTCGATGTCCATTGCTCGGGTGCATGCTTCTCCAAAGGATGATGGTGGTACTATCTTCATCTTCCGTTTTAGGGACGGGGTTAACCCTTCAATGAACCATCGTTTTTTCAATCCGTCAGCAGGTTTGTTATCCAATTTTCCTATGAGGTCCTTTAAGTTCCTGGTATAGCCCCTAACTGACTCGTTTTTGCCTTGTCTAGTATTGTAGATTTCTGTGACTATCTCATCGTCATCCTGTAGCAGTCTGAATTCCTCCTCAAAAGCAGTACGGAGGTCTTTCCATGTGGTTTTCTGAGCAGCCTCGAGATCTGTGTACCAATCAATAGCGATCCCTCTTAGTGTGGCAGGGAAGGCTTTTAACCATTCATCGGTGTCATTTTCTCCATTGGCCTGCCATATAGTGATACACGTTTTACAGTGTCGGGCTGGGTCATCCGACCCTTCTCTAGTAAATCTTGGAAGTTTCTGTTTGACTACTGCCATTCTTCTCCCTCTTGCCGGAATGACACTTCCTCTTGGTGGGACACTTCCTCCTAGTGGGACACTTCCTCCCGTACTCGTACTCTCTTCTTCTCCTTGTGACTCTTGTGTCTGGGTGGAGTAAGGCGTCTCTCGGTACTCCCTACGGGCAGGTGTTTCAGGATTCTCTCCTCCCTTAACCGTTTCTGAAATGGCCAAGTTGGCAATTCCTTCTATGGTATTTTGGATCAAGTTTTCCTCAAGTTGCCTTTCGCTTAGAGATTGGTTCCCCAACTCTTGCAAGCGGCGACGTCTTGCTTCCTGTTGTTGTTGGCCAAGAATCCGCACTCTGGCTTCTTCTTCAGTTTCTTCTCCGGGTCTGCGTTTGGGATATTTGTTTGGAAGCAGGGGCATGAATTTATCAAGTGGACCAAATGTCTAGCTAGGAGCCGAGGAACTCCGCAATGTAGATCCTCCACTGGTGGTATCGAAATCAGTCCGTACCGTGGTAATTTGGAACTGCTCTCTGGGCTTCCCTTCCCACGTACCACACTATCCAGGCTACCCCCATGTCTTGATCGTACCTTGGTATTCCCTCCTCTACACTAAGACCTGCAGGTCCGAACTTAGGCAGCGGTGCCAAAATGTAGAATGGTTAACAATACCAAATATACAGAGTGATACATTAAGCATTCACAAATATCATTCAATCAATTATCAATAATTTACTAAATACCAATATCAATGAAAGAGACAAAGTACTATACCAGAATACCAGATTGGTGAGGAAGTGTTTATTATATTTATTATTACCAGAAAACCAACAACCCATACAATAAACCAAACACAAATATATAGTAGCCGGTTGGTTGGGGAAACCAACAGACGCACCTCCTTGCTCCTAACTACCCTCCCAACAATTCATAAATAAGTCTTAATACAAAATGACTTTATTTCCTACTACAGCTTTGAGCACTGCAAAGTTCATTTATGAACAAATTATAACGAGCTATGACATCCTAATTCAGCTCACCAGTGTCAGAGGTGGCCATTTTGTCAACCACGTCATCAAGTTGGTAACCATAGAATTAAAATTTTTTCACACGCTGTCAAGCCCATACTACCCTCGGGCGAACAGACAAGCTGAGGCAACCAACAAATTTTGGTAGCAGTCATCTACAAGTTGCCCAGAGTCGAGGGTGAAGTTGGGAGGAGAAATTACCCTCAGTGTTGTGGGCTTACCGCACTTCGTACAAAGTGACTACATGGCACATGCCCTTCCAACTGATGTATGGACAAGAGGCAGTTGTACTTGCAGAATTCACGGTTCCAAGTTTGCGGATAGCTATTGATAACAGGCTGGGTCATATGGAGAGTCTGCGAGAGAGGCTCTATGCCTTAGGAAAATTGGACGAAAAAGGGCGATGGCTCAGTGGGCAACCGAGGTAGCGCAACAACGGAGGAAAATGTGGCATGATAAACGTCTCCAACTCTCCACACTCAACGACCGAGAGATCCCCGACGCAGTGAATGGGTCCAAACTGAAACTATACCATGAATGGCGAAACGACCTAGTCCACCCTGGCGGGCCCAACCAGCCAAGCGGTACGTAGTTCAGACACTTGCAAAAAAAAAAAATAAAAAAAAGAAAAGAAAAGAAAAGAAAAGAAAAGAGACAGACCGTACAGTGGACACCGTACGGTGGGACCACCGTGCGTTGGTCACACTGAACGGTGGCAACATTGTTGGTGGACCCACGGGTGGGACCACCATGCGGTGGTGCCCCGCGCGACACATAAAGCCGCCGACCTCCATTTGGAGGTAAAACATTATAAAGCCGTGACCCCATTCAGAGGTCAAACAAAAAAGAAGAAAGGAAGTCACAAGGCCGCAGGGAGAGTAATAGCGCCGACCGAAGAGAGAAGGAAAGAAGCCTTAGGGAGAGGAAATAACGTGGGGAGAGGGAAATATAACGACGATCAAGCATATATTGGAACCGTACGGACACACATAAGCACATCAAGAACAAGAACCCTCTACGACTGTTGGGGTTTTCAGTTATTCCGTTATTGGAAATTGAAGGTGGGACAAAAAGACAAAGCTTAAATTGTTAGCATGGATTCTGCTGGCAAGAGACACTGGAAAGCCCAACAACAGGCAAGCAGTTCTAGCATGGACAAGAATGCAAGGGTTTTACCCTCAGTAGTAAAAGTTGCAGGCCAAACTACAACCACAAGTAGTCAGAAGAAGGCATGAGCTCGGAAAAAAACAAGCTACCTACCAGACAATAGCATTTGAAGGACTCAACAGATTGGAATGTAGGAAATGGTGGTAGGAAACCCCCGAGGGTGATGAGGTGAAAAGATTTCTATGGATGGCTAGAGTACACTGGGCTATTTAGATGCCCCATTTTTCCATCTGTAATTTCGAAGCCACTTTGAAGGTAATGATTAATTCATTTGACAGGGTCATAAAGAAGAGCACCTTCGAGTATCAAAAGCATGTGGTAACTGTTTAATTCACGACTGCCGACTTTACACGAGTCTTTGGCATACTAGGACGCAATGGAAAAAAAGTCGAGACAGTCACAAAAAATGCCACGGGAACGCAAGGAGTTTTGGATTGAGTTTCCCGCACCCTCACCCTAGTGGAGTTAGACTCCATAGTGGCAACGAAGCGTAGAGGCATTAAGAAAGATTTCGTTGCGGAGGGGCCCTGGCGATTTATTCTTGACGTGATAAAAAGTAGGCTTACAGGGGCAAGTCGGGCCTCAGATATTGCTTTGGCTCAGATAGTTCATTTGAATGGACTCATGAATGGAGTTGTATACGATTGGGCGTCCGTGTTAGCATAGAGGATGTTTGAATTTATGACCCTTCAACATTGTACGTTTTACATGCCCCACTACGCCATTGGGCCATTTCTGGAGGCTACACTCAGACAGATCCTGATTGATAAGTTGGAACTCAAGCCCCAGAGCAAGTTGGCAGTCGTAGAGCCTCCAGTCTTTTATTGGTGGTATTTGGATACCAGGGGGACGACCACGAGCCAAAAGAGGCGCAGGCAGCCAGTTGCAGAGTCCGAGCTTGACGACATTGACAGTGGCTGGGAAGACACCTTAGAGAATTCCAACGATCACACACAGGAGGAAGACAGTGGGATGGCTGAGGAGGAGGCAGAGGATTCTACCACGATGGCATTCACTCCAGCACCTATGACAGTCTTGTTTGCCAGCCCTCTATTGGAGACATACGCCCATCTTGCTCCCATGGTGACGGTGGGTGGAGCGTCCATTCCAGGATTCAGGCAACTGAGACCATCTGTGGCCATGACACCCCCGGTAGCGACTCAGGAGGAGACATTACCCTCACCCGAGGTGGCATAGGTAGTTGCAGAATCTAGGCCTATGGTGTTGGAGAGTAGGGATATGGCTAGAGGGGAGTTGGACAAGCAGGGCAGAGAGGAGCTTCGAGCGGGTCAGATTCATATGGATGTGGTTGGGTCAGATACCGTAGTCACCATAGACGCAGGGTTGCTGGCAGATTCACCACCTGCAACTGATCCGTCGTCCGTTGCGGCCATGAGCTCTTGGCTCAGTAGGCGTTTCCAGATGACGCCCTTAGGCCTGACATGAGAGACAGTTCTCTCACCTCGACGGGATAGGCCTCCAGAAATTGTGGATTTGGAGGAAGAGGCCTCGCCAATGAGAGCCCCTACAGAGGAGGACCAGGCGGTGGGAGGGACAACCATGCACTTGGATGAGGCTCCAGGGATTGCAACCTATGTTTTAGTAGAGTTGCCAGGACGAGAGACACTCATGACACCTCCAGAGCCTCTGAGGCAAGGAGAGAATATTGAGACGTATCTTGCCGACGTGGTTACCCGAGGGCGTCAGGTGGTAGCTGCAGTAGAGGTTTGGGCTTTGGAGAGTGTGACCAAGGATTTGGAGCGTCTCATGGCCTTTGTGCGCGTGGGTTGCCCTGTAGCTTTTGGAGGATGTTTTGGGGCAGGGTTTTGGCCAGCTGTGGTGACTCAGGAGATGTTGCAGGCATGGGCTTTCAGCAAGCCAGTGGTAGAGAGCAGAGTGGAAACTCTTGTTCGACAGCTCGAGCAGGCCTTCCGGGAGGGGTATTACGCTTTGAGGCACTCAGAGTATGTCTCAGCAGGACGGGAGGTTGCCTTGGTGGATGCACAGAGAGCTCGGGAGGAGCTGACCACCAGGTTGACGACAATAGAGGGAGACTTGGCTCAGCATACCCTAGAGTTGGAGGTTGAGAAGGCAGCACGGGTGGCTGTGGAGGACAAGTTGGCTAGGGAGGCAACATCGTTTGAGCAACAGCTGGCCGAGGTTGGTGCTGAGAGACATTCTTTGGAGGCTAGCCTGACCCAGGCTAGGGAGGAGGTCGATGCAAAGGAGTAGGAGCTTTTGGAGGCAGCATGATGGTTAAATCAGCTTTGGAGCATAGGATGCTTGCGAAGCGCGACTTGAAGCCGTGGACAACACAAGTCTATGAGCTACGAGCTCGGGTGGGATCCCCAGCGGTACAACTAACTTCTTCTACAGCGGGACAGCCAACCTCTTCAGGGACACTTCATATGCCCCCTTCTTCTTCTTAGTCTTATAATTCTGGCATGTCCTTGTACATAGTTATCATCATTCCCAGTTGTTGTTGTTCATTCCAAACATTTTGTGTTTTGTCGTCCGAAGACGACTTTCTTTTTGGGGGGATGATGTTGGGAAACATGGGTAGTTAGATAGTTAACACAACCGAGGGATAGACACTTACACGGGTGCGATGGTTCACCTCACACCCCCTCGGTCCTTATATGTATGTACTCTCTTGATAGAAGAGATATCCTATTGTTGGCATATTATTGTACATGGTAATCAATGAAGTAATGGATTACTGTTAAGTTCTCTCTACATTCTGTTATATGCTTTGCTTTCCTGTCTGTATGCAATAGTTCCTGTTTACCGTACAGGGCAAACACCCCTTTCGGTCGTAGAAATGTTAGCCATGGTCCTTAGCATATTTTCTAATTTTCTGTTGGTTAATGGATCGGGTCAAGAAAATATTGAAATAAATAAAAATTGTTTGGTCTTAACATTTTAATTTCCTCGGGAGTTTATAAAAAAGGAGTGAGATCATTTGCTCTCCATTGCTGTTTTACCTATCAAACCATTGTTTCCGAAATAAAACTTTTGTGTTCATTTCTTTTCACGAGGATCATAATTCTATTGGCAAATGGTATAGGAGAAATTTCATCTTGGAATTGCCCTTTGAGCTAACGTGCTTTATATTTTTAGTTTCCAGTGGTGTTTGGTTTGTATCTTTTAAAGATTTTTGTTAAGTTTTAGTATAGTTTTTAGTTTGGAGGGAAATATTTATCTGCTATAGTGTTTCCTACAATCGCTACACTGTTTAGTATTGCTTCTATAGTGATTAGTACAAGTTTTGAGGCTATTTATTGAAGATTTATCAAGAAATCTGGTTGGTATTAATTGTTGTAGCATAATTTTGGGTGACTTTTCAAAGGTCAGTTGGGCACTATACAACAACAAACTTGACCATTTATGGTAAATGTCATCGCAAGTGCTTTGTTTGATGATTAACAATTGATTACTAGGCAATACCTACTAATTATATTGTTGATTAATTTTGACACTAGTATTGGTTCATGTGTGGACTATTTATTAAGTTTTTAAAAAAGTACAATACCCAACAAGGTCTTACTTGTGTAGTCCTGTTAGGCCTTGTACTATCATTTGGGGCGGGATCATCTGGTGCAAGCCCCTCCACAAGGTCTGTAGATCCTTGTTAGTAGGGATTGTAACCTTTGATAGGCTTCAAAAATCTCAGTTGGCTTTAGGTCCTTTGTATTGGGCAAAAACATTGGGTTGTGACCTATGTGCCCCTTGACCCAAAAACTGCTCCCCTCGACCCCTTCCACGTCCAACTATTATGACCCTTCATACAGTGCGTCGATTTCAACAACCATTTTGTTGGTGTTGGCTAAATTTTTTGCAAGTAACTAAGACTACAACTTGGCAAAATTGTAACTGTAGACAATAGCGTGTGAAATTTCTTTCTGCTCTCATCTATAGGGAGGCTCCCTTCTTACCCACAGTTGTAACCATGGTAGTTACTGGCTCTGCCTGTGTAGTAGTTGTGACTATGACAGGTGCTTCAGTCTGTATTGCTGCTGAAATTGAGCTCCCTTGTGCAACCTCAACTATGAATAACTCGAATTGCGCAGATGTTACATTGGTCTCTGTCACGAGTGCATCCGACTTGGGTGGGTTTGCAGGATATGCATCAAAGACATGCTCTAAATCATACTTCATATTAAGTGTTGGGGCAGCAGAAGAAATAGGCATGGAAGGTATTATTTCAGAAAGATTTGTTGGTGGAACATGCATAGTAAAAAATCAACATTTGTGTCAAGTGGTGACATAGGAGCTTCTTCCGACTCAGGTGTCGATTCATGTGCTGCCTGTATTTCTTCTGGTTTCTGAGATTGAGATATCTTAAGGGTAATTGGATCTTGCAATTCATCTATGTTATCAGAAAGTCGAATCATCTCCGGTTCTTTTGCTTTGGATGTTGCTGCAACTAGTGTAGAAGTTTTAATTGTAAGCTTTCCTCCTTTGATGACTAACTTTCTGATGCTTTTGATCTTGGATGCAGAAGAATCACCCTTTCCTTTTCCTCTGATTTCAAATTTTAATCCGATTGGACCAGCAGGATGAAAATCTTTACCTGGTTTAATCTTAATGCTTTTGAGACCTCTCCTTTTTCACCAAACATTGGTATTGGCCAAGATGCTCTGGAATCTATCCTAGGTAGATAAACTTTCTTTTGTTGACCAGCAAAGAGGTAAAATGAGTAAGCTCTCAATATGATGCTTCCGATAATCTAGATCTAGAATATCATTATCATCCTCTACACCATCAGGAGTCTGAGCAAGATTGAAATCTATAATTTACTTAACAGTAAGCCGACAATAATCCATCTTTATAACATCCACCTCGGTGTGGAGAGCAATCTAGATATCTTCGAGACGATGAATATGCACAAACTGTCTCCTTATTTTATCATTCATGCTCCTCCAGTCAAAAGAACTCCTAGCCATGAACTTCTTCAGATTAATCTCCTGGAGCTCATACTCCATGCATTTGGCTTTAGGCACAGTATCTAGTGAATAGCCCCCAATCTCTAACAAAATGAAGTAGCTACAATATCTAGTATCCACGAGCTTTCCTTGCTTGAAAAAGTTAAAAACAAAGCAAGTGAAGTGTGATGGTTGCAAATGAACATATGCACATTTCTAGCCTCTAGCACCATTGCTTTTACCCAATCTATTTTCGCAATGTCCTTCAAGGTATTGTTAAATGCATAAATGCCTGGGGTCCAAAAATGTGCTTATAAGCACCCTCCACCATCAAGCCAACTAGATTATGTACACATGGGTTGAATCGGTTGGTACCTGCACAACATTAGAGGCCCCAACTTCTTCTATGGCATCTTTGGAAATTATTAATTGGAAATTTGCATCCTTCCTTTAGCTTGAACATTTGAAAGCTCTAAGAAAATAAGATACAATTGAACATGTGACCATAATATTGATGAGTGGCTGATGTTTGATATTAGTCCACCCATCCATGATGATAGAGCATCCATTTCTTATCAAAGTTTGATCATCTCTTTCATGAACCAACTGACCTTGGAATATTCTCTACCAAGGAAGGTGGTGCATTGCTTACATTTTCTTGGTGGGACAAATGAGGGACCAACAAGTATGATATTTTTGAACATTTGTTTAAAATATGGTGAATGTGCCATATGAAATGGTATGGCATGAGCATAAAAAAAACTAGCAATAGAAGAATCAGCCACATCTTGTGATTGCATGCTAAGTATATTGAACAATCCGACCTACCTTCTGTTAGCACGCCCTTGAGAATAGGCCAATCCAACTCGGCCATAGAATTGTGCAACACCAGTAGTTCTCTTTTTTCTCTTGGTAGAAGCACGGCCCTCTCCTCCTTGAATTGCAACATCCATGGATCCTATAAGCAATGACTCAGTAGGCTGCAAACTCTGCAATGGAATTCATTTGTTTCTTGCCCCTCTCCCTGTCCCCTCCATATGCAATCCAGTTGCCTTAGCCTTCTCAATTGGAGTTTTAGCTTCACAACCTTCCACCCTTCGACCATCTATCCACAAAAGATGACAATAAACTCTAGGGTAGCTGCCCCTATAATCATTTTTGTCATAAATGACATAGCCATTGTCTATTCACCTTGGATTTTTTATGTTATATTTGTCAATTTGTGATGCAAATTGTAAGAGAGGTTTCTTGGGGTTATGGGACTTTCGCATAGGTTTTGAGGGCTTCACAAGGACATTCAAATGGGCTCATACTTGTTGGCTCTGCCATACTCCTATTGCCTGAAGAGCCTCCAGTGGCTTCCATACTTTTATGGGTTCTAGTTCTACTTCTTTCTTGCATTTGAACTTCAACCTCTTCATTATCACTACCCTTACTGCTGCACATGGTTTTTTTGGTTAAGAATTTAAAAGGGAGCTGCCAGTTCAAATAAAAGAAAGAATAAAATCAAAATACCTTTCCTATTTGTTCAAATTTTGGAAAAACATTTAAGAAAATGCAAAACAAATAAAAAAACAAATCTAAGATGAAGAACATAACTATAATGTAGTGGATCTGATGCCCAAGTGCCTTCTTTTAACTGCTGGTCCTCTTGCTGATTTTGTTGTTTTGTGGGTCGGGGCAGGGGGGGGGTCGGGGTCCTTGTGGGCCCACTCACGTCTTTTTTTAATTTAAAAATGTTTTTTTTAATGACTCATTTAGAAAATCCTGGAACGTAGGGGATGACTAGCTGTCCCCTGCAAAAAAGGATTGTTTTGGAAACATATCGTTCATTTTTGGGAAAGGGGATGGGGAGATGTTTCCTAGGTGTCCCCGTATACCCTAAACATCTCCTATTGGGTATGGGGGTACTAAGGCAGGGGGCATTTCCCCAGGAGCACTGGTTGTTACTTGCTTTTGGGTGCTGTTATTGGCGACTGTTTACTCCGCTACTGTTCACTTTGTTTGGTTAATTTTAGATGTTAATATAATTACAATATCTACCTTGCCATACCACCTAAAGCTCCTTGTTACTTGTCTGCTGACCATTTAATTCTTTGTGGATTTTAAATCTGTTTCTTTTCTTTCTATTGCTGATCACTTTTACTTAGATTTCATCACTCCATGTGTTGTTTCCTTTGGAAAGTTTAAATTACTAATTTGTATCTTGACCCTTGTCCATTAATTCTTTCTACTCATCTATGAATGTATATTGTGATTTTTTAGTGTAGTTTATTGAACTAAGAGTTTTGATAAATGCATGGCATATTGGTATGATCCTCAAGTCATATTATCACCTTTTTAATAAGATTTGTTTAACTGGCTATTTGACATAATTAATGAAATATAGGCTGTCTTCAATGGCGTGCACACCTGGGAGGGGAAGATTGGCAGCCATGGAAAGGCTTCTATCGAGTGGCAGCTCAATGGAACCATCATCAGGTGATACTAAGATTTTAGTATTGTGAAATATTGCTTACGAGGGTATTTTCTCCTTGTTTCTGTAATTTTAATTTAATGGATCAGGCAATATAAGGGAAGAGTATTCATGAGACATTACAATTAGAGGGAAAAGTGTTCATTAGGCATTCTTTCTTGCTTGTTCGATATGTATTTTCTTGGTAATTCATTGCAGTATGCTTTCTTTTGTCAAGAATGTCTTGTTAGATTGCTATGTGGTGGTATGGGTGTGAACACCTTACCAACATTTTCATGTTTCAGCAGAGGAGGCTGTCCGCGAGAAACTAGCAGCGCAAGTTATCCAGAAAGAAATGAATGAGGCAGACGAGGCCAATCTTTTGGAGGAAGAGGGTATCTGTGCTAATGTTCTCTAGCTTATTTTGGGCACCTCAAATCTCAGTGTTGTTTGAAATTGAATTTTAATAATTATAGCCATTGTCTTTTCTCCTTATCTGCCTTGTTTTACCCGATGTTTTTCCTTAAACTTCTGCACCAATCATATTGTATGCTGTTGTTTGTGTAATTTCAATTTGAAGATATTTCATGCATTATTAGATAGCATTTGTAGGAATTGGCTTTAGAATTAAGCTTTCTGTCAAGCTTGTTTAGGATTTTTTTTTACTGTGTTCAAGATTTTGTAGGCAAAGAACTTCTCTCTATATAAATATAAATTAAAAAAAAAGAAAAAGAGATTATGAAGTTCTCAAAATTTGAGTGATTGCTTTGGTTTTCTTCATCTAACATGCTTTGAGCATTATGTAATTAGATTTTCATTTACAAGTCATTGCTATGATGAATTCTGATAAAGGGTTTTTGAAAAAGAAAGAGACAAAAAATATTAGTTGTTTCTCACTAAATACTTGGTTTTGCAGACATGCATGTCTTTGAATGGAAGCCACTTACAGATCCTCTGAATTTGGTAAGGCATGCAGCCTTTAATTTTCTTGCCAGTGTTTTTTTTTTGTGCTAAACTTAGATGGAACAAACTCTATTTTCTGAGGAATGTTTCCTTACAACTTTAATGGTTTGAGGGTTAAGCAAGTCGCATCAGAACAGTAGAATTGGCTGTTTAAATAGGAAGAGATGATTAATCTTAGTTTATTTTTATATCCATTATTATAATGTTGTAAGTTAGACAGAGATCTAGCATGTCTTTCCCTATTCACAATGTGTGCATGCACCATGCATATGCTTCAGGTCTCTTTGGTGCAAGCTTATCCTAGAGTTGAATTGGTATGTTTCAGATTAATTACTTGCTATTTTAACACTTTCTGATCCACAACATTAAGATTGACCAACAATATTGGTACACTAAAAAAGTGACAGATAATTGCCAGAGAAAGCAGTGGTTGTGCTTTATGATTAAGAGCATTATGGCAGTGATAAGTATATGCATTGTGTTTTAGGACAAGGGCGGTAAGTGATTTTAGTCAATTATTTCATCATATTGATCAATAATGACATAATGGTGTAATGCAAAATTTAATGGATAGTGTTATAAGGGGCATTTTTGATCACCTTCAATCAATATGTGGGAGTCCAAACAAACAACTAGGTGGAGCTTCATGTAATGGACATGGGAATTTTCTTTACTGGGGAATGTCAATCAAGCTTATTGAAAATAGAAGACAATTCTCAACTCATGGTTTACCTGAATTGTAAACGGGGTTCAACCAAATGTGATTGCAAACTCCGTACTCAATACCAGCTTTTCTCATTCTCCAAAGTCAAAATACTTATACTATATCAGATTGTCAGAATTGTTGATGCTTTGGCCAATGAATCAACTCACTTCCAAAGGCAAGGTACATTTTGATGATACACTCAGCTAAACCAGCTGTCTGATAAAGTTTTAGTGTTTTCTCAGGATGAAAATACCAAAATAAAACCCTCTAATTTCATTGGTCAATCAAATATATGGTGCTGTCCCGGCCCCTTGGTATTGCATTATCAAATGCCATTTTGATGCCAATTTCTCCTTCAACCCCATCTCAGCAATCCCCAAGGTTTCCAAATGGCTCAACTTGGTAGGTTTTTTGAGTGCTATCGACCTGTTGACTGGTTGACACTTAAATTGAGATTACCTACCACTTTCTGCTAAGCTTAGGTGTTTCTCTCTTATGACCCTCAGAAAGACCAAGTGCAAGTGGCTGATGACTGTTCTCACCATCATTCTTCATTGCATAGTCATGCTACAGGACAAAACAATGCTCACTGGGCAACTCCAATTCACTACACATGCCATGTCAATCCAGCTGACAAGGACAAATCATTGGCCATAAGAAAAATAGATAGATCCTTCTACAATAGTGAGATTAAGGTTTATGA
This sequence comes from Thuja plicata, assembly GCA_018584345.1. Classification (NCBI taxonomy): domain Eukaryota; kingdom Viridiplantae; phylum Streptophyta; class Pinopsida; order Cupressales; family Cupressaceae; genus Thuja; species Thuja plicata. The sequence goes on along the minus strand of MU228320.1, from coordinate 2,737,945 downwards.
GGTATTCATCGATTGACTTCCTAACAATGATGTACCCTGCATGCCACACATGTGGCTTCATTTAGAGGAATGAACAACATATCAACTTGTCATATCTACATCAGCCCTTCCCAATAGTTGTATAACTCTGATGCAAGGAAAAAAAACACCCCTCCAGTTTTAAACTTCAAAACTTGAAAACAAGACATAGGCAGACTCTCTGCTTACAATTTTAATTCATAATCACAGAAAGATATGCAACTCAAATAAAATTCAGTTTTATTAAATTCTGCTAAGTAACAGTACTGAACAAGATCACCAAAAATGACATCCTTATTGGCCTCACAACTCAAACAAGCTCTCTCTGACATACTTTTGAATTTCTCTATGGCTGATACCTACACAAATGGATGTCTCCCTAATACAGCCACACAACCCACTACTCTATCCGGCTAGTGCACAGCTCCCACACTCTCACTTCTGCACTATCTTCTCAGCCCCCTCTCCCTGCCGCATGGTGCATTTATTTCTTCTTCCCATGACCTTCCATCTTACCTAAATTTTTCAAGATCCTCAATGTCTTTTTCCTTTCCCATACTCCGTTCCTAACTTACTTTCTTCTTTCTTCCTGCGTTTTCTTTCTCTCCTTGTGTGCTGCTGTCAAGTCCTTTCTCAACGCACTATTCTTTTGCTGTCTTTTCTTGTCCACGTAGCTCTATTTCCCTGACTAAGTCCTCCCATTCTCTCCCATTCTTTTGGTGTTACATGACAGGCTGATACCCAATCTATCGATGCCAATTGTTTTGTTCTCTATTTTAAAACCTCAAGGCATTTTCCTTTTAAAACAAGGATTTAATTCATTGCCTTATTTTCTTTACGTCTGTCCGACCATAGCCAATAATTCCACTGGTTTCTCATTTTTTGCTACTCAATGAATGTTCTAATGGTCTACAATTGACCCCACATTTTGTCTTCATCTGCTCAATGCCTCCTTTCCCATAATGTGTCCCTTACAATTTTAGTTGTCAATTGCATATGTTCAGAAGTTTCTAAAGATTTCAAGCAATCCATTTTGTGCATATCCCGCATTCATTGCAAACCATGAGGCATTCTGCCAGATTCTATGTGCCATGTCTATGCTTCCACATTCTGCATACATGGCTACTAGTAGTTGCAATTACAACATCCAACAAAATTCCCTTGTCAATTATACTTTGTTGGATGTCCATACCCCAGTTCCAAAGCTTCCATGATTATGTGGAGAACTCAGTGTGGGTGGTTGAAAGGAAGCCACTGAAAATAAATTATAATATGGAATACCATCCCTCATGGCTGAGACTGACTCATTGTATTCTAGCTTGCTCTCTCTATAAACGGGAATGACTCTTATAGGGGTTTGGTTTGGTTCTAAAGGCAGATTCTATACGTAACATGCCCACAACAACTATAAACCTCCCCCCCCTACCTTGATATAATTGAGAAGATAAAATAAAAGACTTGTATTTTGTTCAACCCAAAGAATTGTTAATCCTCCTTCGACAAGCTTGAAATTGAAATAATAGATGCCAACCAAAACAAACCAAAACTCAGAAAAACAAGCTGGAACATTGTTTTGGTTGGTGCTGATTGCTTATTCTTGTTAAAGTATTGTTCGTTCGTGTTTAATCAAACGACGAGACAATAGTAAAATATATATATATATAATATAATATAATAACTGAATATATATATTAAATTAAAGATATAATATATATTAACATATTCATGAGTGAAAATCATATATATATATATATATATATATATAATATAATATAATATAAATTAAATAATAATGAAATGACATAATATTGAATCGGTTGACTTAATAGTCGACTACATTATCGATATGCATTAGTATAGTGACTATTATATATTAACAGTCACGATACTATCGTGACTGTTAGTATATAACAGTCACGATAATATTGTGACTGCCGATACTAATTAAACAGTCGGCTATAAACATGCGCTTGGTTATGCAGGTTAATATGTGATTTAATACGTGCATAAAACGATAGTTATAATATGTTAGTATGAATAGGTATGACTCATCAATATGATGAGTCATGTCTATTCATACTCACATCTTTTGGATTCAATATGTATAGTCATTGGTTTTGTAGAATCAATCAATTAACAAGGCAATTGTATTCTACTACAGCAATTAAGTTTTATCTTCAGATCATATTCCTTAACATGGTATCAGAGCAACAAGGTTATTAAAAGAAGATAAAAAATATAAACTCTAGAGAATCTATAGTTAAGTATATTTTCAAACCTCGTAATTCTTGAGCATAATTTTTAGAGATGGCTCAATGCATGAGAATGGAAGATAGATTAGAAGGTCCTTCAAATTTTA
>MU228320.1:2695860-2731324 GCA_018584345.1 Thuja plicata | reverse complement strand
ATATATATATAATATAATAACTGAATATATATATTAAATTAAAGATATAATATATATTAACATATTCATGAGTGAAAATCATATATATATATTATAATATAATATAATATAAATTAAATAATAATGAAATGACATAATATTGAATCGGTCGACTTAGTAGTCGACTACATTATCGATATGCATTGGTATAGTGACTGTTATATATTAACAGTCACGATACTATCGTGACTGTTAGTATATAACAGTCACGATAATATTGTAACTGCCGATACTAATTAAACAGTCGGCTATAAACATGCGCTTGGTTATGCAAGTTAATATGTGATTTAATACGTGCATAAAACGATAGTTATAATATGTTAGTATGAATAGGTATGACTCATCAATATGATGAGTCATGTCTATTCATACTCACATCTTTTGGATTCAATATATATAGTCATTGGTTTTGTAGAATCAATCAATTAACAAGGCAATTGTATTCTACTACAGCAATTAAGTTTTATCTTCAGATCATATTCCTTAACAATTCTCCTGCGTGCTCCTGCCCCAAACTCCGTCCTATTAAAATATAGTAATGTTTCTATAATGGTCATCTTAGTTAGTTTAGTTAGTTTCTAATTCTGGTTTCTGTTTACTTTTATTTCTGCCTTTATATTGTAATCTCTGTTTTCATTATTATATATACAATTACCATTGCATGGTATTAGAGTGGGTCGATGGCGTTTTTTAAAGTTTGGCAAATTTAAAAAAAAAAACTACTGACCTATTACCTGAAATTTATTCCAAAAATTTTTTAATCATTTTTTTTTAATGTAAAAACGACTCTGCAATTTTTGAGGGTTTCTGGTAGTGGGTTTCACGTGGAGTTTTTGTGAGCCGTCTTTCTTCCTCTTGGTGTGTGCAAAGATTTTTTAGTTTTATTTTCCTGCTTGTGTCTTTGTTTTATGGTGTCATTTTTCACAAATTCGTGCCGTTTTGCCTTTGCAACTCGCGTTTATTCCTGCGCGACAAGATTTTGCACACATCGCAACATTCTTTGTGATCGCCGTTGTTTTTAATGTGCAGGTTTTTAAGTGACAGGGTTTTCTTTTTGGTCAAATTGTGTGTTTCTTTTGGGCAACATTTTTCGTGTGTTCCTGTTTCTTAATCCGTAGCAGCTTGGGGTTCTTTTTGCTCGCATTTTTCAATCTCGTTTGGTCACCTTTTTTTCAAAAGTCGTGATGTTTTTTGCGTTGTCTTTGAGGATCTGCGATGGGAGGGCTTCGGCTTGCAGCCTGCGTGTTTTTATACGCGATTTCACTGTTTTTTTTTTTCTTTCTGCAAGCCCTTTTTTGGTGACGACACTCACAGACCTGCGCCAAGGTTTTTTTCAATGTTTTGCGTGTTTTTTGATAGCGATGACTGTTCATATTTTTTTAGTTCAAGATCATGGTGTTTGTTTTGAGGTTTTTTCCTCAAAAATTGTGATTGTGCATTTTTTCATACAAAAATAATGGGTTCCTTCTCTGTTGGAGGGTTTTCTCATATTTCCACAAAAAATCATGATTGATGTTTCAATGTTTGGGTTTTTTAATTCGTTCCATGAAAAATTTTTGCTGGGTTTTATAAATTTTTCCTCAAAAAATTATTGTATGGGATTTTTTGATTTTTTCCTTAAAAATCATTTATGTGTTTTGATTGATTTTTTTCCTTAAAAATCATTTGTGTTTTGATTGATTTTTTTCCTTAAAAATCATGTTTGGGTTTTGATTGATTTTCTCATTAATAATCGTGTTTGGTTTTTTTGATATTTTCCTTAAAAATTGTTTCTGGGGTTTTATTGATTTTTTCTCCTAAAATAATGTGTCTGGGTTTTTTGATTTTCTCCTTAAAAATTGTTTGTGGGTTTTTATCGATTTTCTCCTAAAAAATCGTGGTTGGTTATTTTGATTCTCCTTAAAACTCCTATGTGGCTTTTTTAATTTTATCCTTAAAAATTGTTTCTTGGTTTTGATCGATTTTTTCTCCTCAAAAATTGAGTTTTTTTTTTGAAGTTTTCTCCTTAAAAATTGCTAAAAGTTGTGTTTGGCTTTTCTGATTTTTTCCAAAAAAATCATCAGTGTTGTTGCTGCTGGTCTTAGGGATTTATGATTTTTTCCGAAAACAAACATTTGAGGGTTTGGCAAAATTTTCCACAAAAATTGCATTTTCTTCAATTTGTTTGGGGTTGCCATGCTTATTGCAAAAGTTTTTGGCGATTTTTTCAACAAAATCATGGCCTTTTTTTGAAGTAGTTCGGGTTTGACAATTTTCTCCTCAAAATTGTGGTTTTAATTTGAGAAGCGAAATTCGGTGTCTCTGGCTAAGGGAGGGACAACTTTTGTTTACCCAACATCAGGTTGGTAGGTTTATGACTATCTTCAGCGAAACCTGGGGATTCACACCCCCACCAAAACCTCGAAGTACCCATCCCCAGGACATCCCCTCATCGGGTTCTTGGAATACCAGAGTATCCCCACCTCCGCCATTCCGCAACCATGCTGCTACCGGGACGGGTACTTGAATTTCTATTTGAATTTTGATTTTTGAATGTTACTATTGGGTATGTACTATGTTACTATGTTGAATGTTCAATGGTTCTGGTTCATGTTGCAATTTTGCTATGTTCAAGTATTTCAATTTGGTATGTTATACTGAACATCATTTCATAACCTAGCATTTCAAGTTCTATATGTATAGTATACAACACCCCCCACCCCCGCCCTCCACCGCTGTCCCCTGACCATCCCAAAATTGAGGCCCCTTGTCCCCCCATCCCAGAAACTCGTCCCGGTGTCCCAATGTACCCCAGCGCCGGTGTTACACTGGCTATCTTGGTTATATCAAAAAGTTATGCAAAATCAGGGGGGGTCTCAGTAGCAAACACATTTTGCAGAGTGTTCTAAGTATTCATAGCCAGAAGGGCGCATCCTTCTATGTATCTGTGACCAAAAGATCTGCAGATTTTGTCTTCGGTAGGGTAGTCAAAACGATGACCATTAAGGGAGGTTAATGAAAATCTGTAATGTTTCTATAATGGTCATCTTAGTTTGTTTAGTTAGTTTCTAATTTGGGCTTCTATTTACATTTGTTTTTTTTTAAAAACATCGTAATGTAATTGCCTATATATTGTAATCTCCGTTTTGATTATTATATATACAATTACCATTACATTTCCAAGTACCAATTGGAAATACAAAAGACATTTTCAAAGCTTTTGATTTGTTTTTCACCAGTTTTAATAGCATCAAAGTATCTTATGCTATGAACACTCCTAAATGACTATCTTATGCAGCTAATAGAAAAAACTCATTGTTAATATTAATGTTCTCAAATTCTAACTAAGACTATGAATACAAGCAAATCAATCAGAAGGAATTTTAATAATAATCTTCTTTGCCTGACTGATGCTGGTTCATCAAGGGGATGGTGACTTCACCTACGCGATTCAACATTGCTTTCCTATCTCCAAGTCAGAGATTAAATTCCCCCATCTCAGCCCTATGAGAAATGTTAAGTCAGGAATTAACAGGAGTGTGACATAGATTTCATGTTTTTCTGACAATCATCTCGGGTTGGTGACAAAAATATTTTCTATGCAAGGCCTGCAGCAAGTTTAAGTGGTCATTTCGGATTGAACTTTTGTTCTTAAATCATTAGGTTTTCTGCTGTTAGGATGAAAAGGAAAAGATCCAAGTTATTGGTGAAGTCTGGGACAATATTGGAAATGTTTAAATTTACATGTTATTATCTATTGTTTTAGGACTTACATAAGATGCAGATTGGAAAAGTTAGAGCTTAAACAATAGAGAGGATTCTCTCTATTCCTGCATCTCGGTTTTGTATGAGAAAAGTCATTGTGATTACCAGCAGCCGCATAAATTTATAAAGTGAGAGCACCCTCCAATAGAAGCAGCAGGTAGTTTATTCCCATGCTCCCACACATTTGACTCTTGTATAGCTTTCTTTCTCTCAAATCTGCATTCTCTGTCCCATCTGCCAGTAGTCATTTGTCCTCCACTTTGCCTATGCATGTCTTATGTGCTACTGATTTCTTTGAAGGGTCCCAGAAGCCCTCTTACTCTGTTTTTACCCAATATAACAATAATATTTTGCTTTGTCTATGCCTAGTGTATACTCTCCACCACTGGCTGTGTTTAATGCCACCCCTGTTTCCAACATGTTAGGCAATGAAGTGGTTGCTGATCAAGCTGTTAGCCTTACTCACCCTTTGATACTTGTTCCCTCTTCAAAAGAAAGTACCAAATGGCTCTAAAACAAGGAGTCTTTCTTTCATATTGCATTGGCCAATATTAATAACTCCCTTCAAGGATCTCTTGCTGCCATGTATGGCTAATTTAAAATGACATTCTTCAAAGATGTCTCCCTTTTGGTCCCATACATCAGGGATCAAATTATAATTGGGATGTTTTGTAAGAGTTCCTTACCAAACAAAATGAGTATCTTGTTGTTCTGGAGAAAAACTGCACCAGCCTACAAAGTAGAGCTGAAATCATAGATGACACTCGCTTCAGAAAGAAAGAGGTGCCAGCTTGCAGATGTATTGCAGCACATTTACGAGCAGATTGCTGCTTGTTTTAGCCAATGCCTGAGGTGTTCCCAACATGTTGAATAATGCATTACCAACATGTCAAATAATGCAAGCCGATAAACACTTTACCATACTCATAGTAGGAAATTGCAGCTAGGGAGGGACTTGGATGCATAAGGAATGCTATACAAGGAACATAGGTTATCTTGGGTGTTCACACAACAAGAGACAATGAGTTCATCACCATGGCTTAGTTTAGGAGATATGTTGCTGCCTCCATGTTTATGTCATATGCACTTTTATTGATCGGCTGTGCATGTGTTTGTTTAAAATGTGTGTGGGCAAATCGTTATAAGCATTCGAAGCACTGCCACGTAAGGTTCCATAAATTGAAGAAGTCATTGAAATAATTGGAGAATATATTAGAGCTTACAAGAGCATTCCCAAAATCTATTTCAAAACCATTAAAAGAGGGGTGTGTGTATACTTTATAGGATGAGGCTGTTTAAAGAAGTCAAGCAAAGTGCGTAAATAGTTGTTTCCTTCTGTTTCATCAAAACTATAATTGGCATTCAATAGAAATTAGTAACTCATTTAATGTCTTTGTTTCCTAGAAGCAATGCACAATAATGGCAATGGAATACTAGAAACCTAAGGATTTCACGATGGCTTTTATGTAATAGGCTTAAAATGATAGTGGACCATTAAATGTCGATGATTTTGTCTTTATAATTTTAATGTGTACAAGTTGATTGTTTGTTTTGTCTAATGCCACAATAAATTTAATTTAGTTGTTAGTCTTCGTTACTGGTTAAGGGGGTTTGGTCAAAAAACATTTGGGATTTTGGTGATACAAAAACATAAAGAATTAAAAATATTTGTCTAAATATATAATAATATACGACATATTATTAATATATAATACTATTTATGTCTTATACAATATTAAAGTGCATATATTATAAATAATATAGTAATAAAATTATAAAAAAAGATAATATTCATAATAATGAATAATGAATATTAATATATATTTATTAATTTTTTTATAATTACTATAATTTTTGTAATACTAATAAACTATTTAATTGTAATAATTTTCATTATTTTAAAGTTATATTATTTTATTTATATTAATCCAATATTAATTATATGCCTAACATTAATAAAATAACATAATTGAAAATTAGACTACAATTAAATTTATTAGTTTAATTGAAAATGATTATAATGATAACATAATTCTAATATTTCTAATGTAAACCTTACAATTTTAACAATAATTAAGATTAGTTTTTAAATCATGAACCTTAATTGTAATCTAAAACATTAAACAAAAAACTTGAAAAGGGGAAATATACATTATCTAAATCTAGTAGTGAAGGACTGAGAGTGTACAGCTTGCTATATTGGAGCCAACGATGCTTTAGGCATACGTAGGCTCGAACTCGGAGAGTACTTGGTAAGCTCAAGATTTTCAACTTGGCAAAAACTCGACAACTTAACAAGTACTGATAATAAAAATCTCTTTTTTAAGAAACTTTATTTTTTCAAAATTCAATTACAAAATGTATTAAACTAAAAATTGTCATCTCGAAAGAGAAAAGCATGCTTTTATAGCAAAAGCAACATGTGAAAGATATTAAATAATGTAATGTTTCTTTAATGGTCATCTTAGTTGTTTTAGTAAGTTTCTATTTCCTGTTTCTGTTCACGAGTGTTTCATTGAGAAACATCGTCATGTAATCTATTATAAATAGAGCCTTTCGTCTCTATTGTATATATCGATTTATAATAACATGGTATCAGAATGGGTTGATGAGGTTTTTTAAAGTTTGGTGAATTTTTTAATAAAAATTCATTCGTGGAAATAAAGTTTTTTTGGCTCAATTTTATAAAAAGAAATCGTTAGTTTTGTGGGCGTTTTTTCTGACAAAGATCAAGGGTTTTTTCTACTAATTGAGTAAGGGTTTTTCACTTTTCTGCTAGGTGGCGTTTTCGTGGAGGTTCTTTGTAGAGATCAAGGGTTTTTCTCTCCATTCTTTGCAAAATTGCATCGTTTCCTTTCTCCTGTTCGTGTGCAGTTCTTTGTAGGCCTGCATTTGTAATTTTTTCATCTCGTGATGGCTCCTTCCTACCGTTTTCGGTCCACATGAAGACTTTTCTCACACTATGCATGATTTCCTGGTGCATGCGAAGAATTTTGCGTTTTGGAGCCGCGTTAGGGGTTTTTCAGTGACATTTTCTTCTGTGATAGCATTCATGTATTTCTGTGATGTTCCCGAATTAGTAGGTTCTGGGTGTCTCATCAACGCGACCCTAGTGAGTTGACAGGATGCTTTGAGGGTCTCAGCGTTCAGATTCTATTTCTGGACTTACTATTTATAGTAAGTCAGTTGGAGGCTAATTACTATTTCTGGCAGTGCAGTTGAGGACCATGTTGATCAGTTGTTACAACAGTGGATGCCGAAATCAACATCAGAAGAATAATCGATATTTAATTATTAATTAATAACAATATGTTATTAATTAATAAAATGATTATATTATTATAATAATAATACTTTATTATTATAATGCTTTTAGAAGTTGACATATTGAAGAATGGTTAACTGGTGATGTTTTTTTGGAAACTTTGGCATCCGAGGAGTTATAAATTCGAGCTCATTTGTGAAGTTGATCATCGAATATATTTTGTTAAAAACTTGGTATGGAGAATTATCTCATTATCTGAGCCCTTGCTGAATTAAAAGGGTCGAATTAGTAACAGAAGATTGATTCTTCTTGGGACTAATCACCGATTGATTGCTGTTGTATGATCAATCACATCTTCATCGTGTTGTTGTATACGATTGAAGAATTTTGAATTCTGATTACGTTTGAACTGAGGCCTGCTGAGAGGTCGATATTTTATCTCATTGAAATATCCTGAATGCTGGAGTATAGTATCATTGGTGCTGGGAAGAAGTTTCGACAACCAACATCATCCATTCTACACGCAGCTCGGATTCTACTTGACATCCCTGTGGTGGCGAAAGAAGTTTGGGTGTCAACTTGCAACGGCACACAAGCCGCGATTTACCCTACACTGGGATCGAGTGACAGCTCCAGCCAGCGCAAGTAGTAGCAAGGAGCTGCGGCTCCGTCCCCTAGCAGCCGCAGGCATAGCCAAAGGTGACGGCTCATCACCTTAGCCATGTGAGCACTGCAGGCTCACGTCTTAACCACCTCTGGCCGGCAGCAGTAGTCCAGTTTCGTGCGTGAGGAAGAACCAGTACCAATCCAGCAGGCGTGCAAATTTGCAGTATAAAATCAGGTTCCTTTTCATTACGCATTGAATGTAAAATCATGATAACTCAATCTGAATGAATGGTTATTACTTAGGAATTACTATTTGATTGTATGCATGCAATAAAGACAAATAGTTTGGAAATTTAAATATAAACAATCCATTGCCATTTGCAAATGTATCTAGATAGCAAATCTTCTTAGAGACATTGAGTCCGTATTGGCTAGGATCATTACAGTGGTATCAGAGCGGTTTCCTGCCAGCCTGCAGGGAAATCGGGTTCATTATTTTATTATTATTTGGAGAATCATTTATGGCAGACGACATGAGATTCATTCCTCGCAGACATTATTACAAGCGAGGCCATTTGCCTCCACGTTTAATTTGCCTCCACTAAACGTGGATGATCCAGATATCCCGTTTGGCACAGTGCTGGGTGGAGATAATAATGCAGGTGGCTCAGTAGGCCAAGCCAGGGCCACTGAAGCAGATATAGACAAAGAGGCTAGGGAAACATTCAGGAACTTAGCCGCAGGCCAGCATCATGTAGCTGATGTATTACATGAGCTTTCTGACACTTTGAGATGGATCGTTCTTCCTAGAGGCCAGAGTAGGGAGAGATCACGTGATGCTTCCGTCGCATCACATTGGTCACGGGTTGATGACAGGCACAGAGATTACGAGCCTTGGACATCGAGACGAGATAGAGCTGACAAGACAGATGATAGGGGAGATCAGTTCAGGGCCCAAGGGCCTAGATTTATGAGGCCAGAGACTGACACAACCAGTATTGATGATGAGAGTGTCCCTTTTGTTGACGACATAGTCTCACACTATGCTGAATGGGATGCCCTCCCTCCAGCCTTGAAACAGAACTTAAACTTTGACCGATATCTGACTCAGAAACGGGAACATGCTAGTGGAAGACTTGCACAGGATAGGCAAAAGATGAGACAATGATTTGAGACAGGTAGCTAGCAAGATGATGCTAGCACATTTTGATGGCAGCGGTAGGGTCACTGCTAGAGCTTGGATCCACAAGCTTGATACCTACCTTGCATTGCGTCGGATGACCGAGATAGATGCTATTAGATTTGCAGTTTTGCACTTAGATGGAATTGCACATGATTGGTGGTACCACGGACTGAGATCATTACATCATGACCAGATTACTGTCTATCAGGAGTCTGTGGATAGACTGATTGAGCGCTTCGACAGGAAAGACCCCGAGGTCTTTTTTAGAGAGTTGGTTCAGTTACGACAGATAGCCAGCCTAGAGGCCTACATCAGTGAGTTTCAGCGCATATCAGTGATGGTGTACGACATCTCGGAGCGGAGGAGGGTGATGCTATTCTTAGAGGGACTAGTTGAACCACTACGTGGATGGGTTAAGTCCCTAGATCCCCCATCCTTACATGAGGCCATGAAGAAGGCTAGAGATCTAGAGTCTTCTGCACCGAAGAGACAGTTCGCTGCAAGACCTTCAGGACCACCTTATGATAGGACAGCCCCAAGAAGGCAAGAAAAATTAGAATCTAAACGTCCTATGGCAACACCCTTAGATCAAGAGACACTTAATGATTTAAGGAGGAAGAAACTTTGCTTTTATTGTCGAGGGCCTTATGATGTTACTCATAACTGTCCTATGAAACCCCAGGGTAAGCACAGGATGATGGAGTGGTTTTACGATGATGAGGATGTTCCTGAGTATACAGAGGAGTTGACTGATGAGGGACAAGGCATTTAGGGAGCTGATGGGTACACAGAGGATGAGGTTGATACATCACACGTCAAGGTGGCATATCTTTCCAGTATGAAGAAAGAGGGGGATTTCAGATTACATGGTCTACTGGCTGGACAGAGGGTGATTGCTCTTTTTGAAACTGGAGCCATGCATAATTTTATTGACTCTCGTTTGGTGACTCGCAGAGGTATCCAGACAGAGGATTTTGCGGGGTTGAGAGTACAGGTAGCAGATGGTTACACTCTGAAGTGTAACAAGATGGTGGCTGATTTACCAGTCAAACTGGGGACTTATGCCTTTAAGGCAGACTTTTACGTAGTGGATATGGGTGGTACAGATTTGGTTGTAGGGATCGCCTGGTTACATACTATTAAGGACATCTACATCAGTACAGAGAGGATGGAGATAAGGTTTATCTTGGATGGGAAACCATAGGTACTTAAGGCCATTAGAGAGGAAGGGCTCAAGCAGATTTCACTCAGGCGGATGCAGCATTTAGTACGTCATGAGGATGAGGTAGACTGGGCAGTAGAGTGTAGGTTGATGCCATCATTAGACCATGCAGATAAATTCACATATCACCCTGACATTCAACAGCTGAGAACTAAACACGATAAGGTGTTTAGAGACTTACCTTCGGGTAGACCTCCGGATAGGGGCACTGAGCACATCATAGAGTTGGAGGAGGGCACCTAGCCCGTTATGATCACCCTGTATCAGCATCCGAAGCGGCTAAAAGATGAAATTGAGAAAACAATACAGGAACTGCTGGAGATGGGACACATTCGGCCGAGTAAGCCCCCCTTTGCTTCTTCGGTTGTTCTGGTGAAGAAGAAAGACGACACCTTGCGTATGTGTATCGACTATCGGATGCTGAATAGGAAGACCATTAAGAACCGGTATCCCATTCCTCAGATTGACGAGCTGATAGATGAGTTGCACGGGGCACAATTTTTCTCAAAGATAGATTTGAGATCCGGATACCATCAGATCCGAGTCAGGGAACATGACATCGAGAAGACAACTTTCGGATGTCACTGTGGACACTTTGAGTTTCTTGTCACGCCTTCCGGTTTGACAAATGCCCCAGCTACCTTCCAGTCGACGATGAACAGGGTGTTCCACAACCAGCTGAGGAGATTTGTGTTGTTTTTCTTTGATGACATCCTGGTCTACAGTAAGACTTGGGATGACCATGTTGCACATCTTGGTACAGTGTTGAGTATATTGGAGAGGGATTCCTTATATGCCAAGGAATCTAAGTGTGCTTTGGGAATGGCGGAGCTGCTCTACTTGGGACACATCATTAGTGCAGATGGTGTGCGTATGGATCCTGATAAGGTCCGCGCCATTTTAGATTGGCCCACCCTGGAGACCCTGACACAGTTGAGAGGGTTTATTGGGTTATGCGCTTTCTATCGCAGATTTGTGGCAGGTTTTTCTTGTCATGCTGCTCCCCTTACATATTTTACACGTAAGGGTGCTTTTTAGTGGACCACTCAGGCGCAGGAGTGCTTTGAGAGGTTCAAGACTATTATGACTACTTGTCCAGACTTGGCACTACCAGATTTTTTGAGGCCTTTTGATTTACATTGCGATGCTTCAGGAGAGGGTATAGGAGCAGTATTATCCCAGGATCGCCATCCCATTGTTTTCGAGAGTCGAAAACTACGTGGTCCTAAGAGAGCATTCAGTGTGTACGATAAGGAAATGTTGGCCATTATGCATGCCTTGGCCAAATTCAGACAGTACTTGGTGGGGAGTAAATTTTGTATCAAAACCGACCATAATAGTCTGAAACATTTTCTTGGGCAGTGGGATCTCAATGAGAGGCAGCAGAAATGGGTGAGCAAGCTGCAGTCATACGACTTTGATATTACCTATATCAAAGGGACCTAGAATTTGGTGGCCGATGCTATTTCATGGAGACCCCACTTGTGCTCACTTACCGAGATTTCTGAGGCTTGGAGGCATTTGATCCTAGGTGAGTATGCCAGGGATACATGGGCAACAGGCTTTATTGATGGCAACTGTCAGGATGATAGATTTTCCCTTGTGGATGAGTTGATCATTTATAAGGGGAGGATTTTTCTGGTTGCAGGATCGGGGGTCCGTGAGATCATATTCCGAGCTTTCCATGACACACCTATGGCTGGTCATCCAGGTTTCTTTAAAACCTACAGGTAGATTCGAGAGAGGTTTACCTGGAAGGGACTAAAGGGAGATGTTCAGCGATATGTTCGCGAATGCTCTGTTTGTCAGCAGAACAAACAAGAGCACACTTACCCCGACAGGTTGTTACAACCACTTCCCATCCCTGAGCGAAAATGGGAGAGTATTCCTATGGACTTCATTGTGGGGCTATCCAAAGGCCAAGGTCGGGATTGCATTTTCGTGGTGGTGGACAGGCTTACGAAGTACGCACATTTTTTCCCTATCACCACTACTTATTCTGCAGTGCAGCTGGCAGAGTTATTTTTTCAGGAGGTGTTTAGGATGCATGGCTTACCTCGGAACATTGTGAGTGACCGAGATAGTTGCTTTATGAGCCACTTCTGACAGGAGATCTTCAGGTTATGCGGTACAGAGTTGACAACGAGTACCAGTTATCATCTGCAGACCGACAGACAGACAAAGATTGTCAATAAGTGGGTGGAAGGCTATTTGCGGAATTATGTCTCATCACAGCAGAGGGCTTGGGTTAAGTGGATACATATGTGCGAGAATTGTTATAACTCTACGTTTCACATAACCATACAGATGTCCCCTTTCCGTGCCTTGTATGGTTATGATCCCCTGAATTTTGTGGATTTACTGTGCAGTGACAGCAGGGTGCCCAGTGTAGGGGAGTTATTGCAGGATAGTCAGGATATTATGAGGGCATTGAAGGACAATATTCAGAGAGCACAGAATCTGCAGAAACAGTAGGCGGATCAAAAGAGGATAGCTCGCTCGTTTGAGGTTGGGGACATGGTTTATCTGATGTTGCAGCCTTATAGGCAGTCTTCTATCAAGAAGAGTAGGGCAGAAAAGTTCAAGCCGCGGTATTATGGGCCATTTCGGGTGGTTCGACGTGTCAGAGAGGTGGCTTATGAGCTGGAATTACCTGAGGACAACAGAGTACATAATGTGTTTCATGTTTCGCATCTCAAGGAAGCTTTAGGCCGAACTATGACTCCTTTTGCTGTATTACCACCCCTGGATGATGAGGGGAAACTGGAATTGATACCAGAGGCCATTTTGGATGTATGCGAGAGAGTTGCGCCTGAGGACTATCCGAGAGTACTTGGTCAAATGGCAGGGGCTACCTGACGAGGATGCTACTTGGGAACCCGAGGATATCATGCAGCACCTTGGATTGCGATTGCTTGAGGACAAGCAATTTCAAGGAGGGCGGACTGTGATGTTCCTGAATTAGCAGGTTTTGGGAACCTGAACGTGGTCAACTCATCAGCGCGACCCTCGTGAGTTGACAGGATGCTTGGAGGGTCTCAGCGTTCAGATTCTATTTCTGGACTTACTATTTTTGGACTTACTATTTATAGTAAGTTAGCTGGAGGCCAGTTACTATTTCTGGCAGTGCAGTTGAGGACCATGTTGATTAGTTGTTACAGCAGTGGATGCCGGAATCAACATCAGAAGAATAATCGATATTTAATTATTAATTAATAACAATATGTTATTAATTAATAAAATGATTATATTATTATAATAATAATACTTTATTATTATAATGATTTTAGAAGTTGACGTATTGAAGAATGGTTAACTGGTGATGTTTTTTTGGAAACTTTGGCATCCGAGGAGTTATAAATTCGAGCTCATTTGTGAAGTTGATCATCGAATATATTTTGTTAAAAACTTGGTCTGGAGAATTATCTCATTATCTGAGCCCTTGTTGAATTAAAAGGGTCGAATTAGTGACAAAAGACTGATTCTTCTTGGGACTAATCACTGATTGATCACTGCTGTATGATCAATCACATCTTCATCGTGCTGTTGTATACGATTGAAGAATTCTGAATTCTAATTACGTTTGAACTGAGGCCTGCTCAGAGGTCGATATTTTATCTCATTGAAATATCCTGAATGCTGGAGTATAGTATCATTGGCGCTGGGAAGAAGTTTCGACAGCCAACATCATCCATTCTTCACGCAGCTCGGATTCTACCTGACATCCCTGTGGTGACGAAAGAAGTCTGGGCATCAACTTGCAGCGGCACACAAGCCGCGATTTACCCTACACTGGGATCGAGTGACAGCTCTAGCCAGCGCGAGTAGTAGCAAGGAGCTGCGGCTCCCTCCCCTAGCAGCCACAGGCATAGCCAAAGGTGACGGCTCATCACCTCAGCCACGTGAGCACTGCAAGCTCACGTCTTCACCACCTCTGGCCAACAGCAGTAGTCCAGTTTCGCGCGTGAGGAAGAACCAGTACCAGTCCAGTTTCGCGCGTGAGGAAGAACCAGTACCAGTCCAGTAGGCGTGCGGATTTGCAGTATAAAATCAGGTTCCTTTTCATTACGATTTGAATGTAAAATCATGATAACTCAATCTGATTGAATGGTTATTACTTAGGAATTACTATTTGATTGTATGCACGCAATAAAGACAAATAGTTTGAAAATTTAAATATAAACAATCCATTCCCAATTGCAAATGTATCTGGATAGCAAATCTTCTTAGAAACATTGAGTCCGTATTGGCTAGGATCATTACAATTTCCTGCTTGCAAGAACACACCAATGCCATGATGGTTCTGCAAATTTTTGTGCCTTTGTCGAGGGTTTCGTTTTGCAGCCCGCACAATTTTTTCCACGATTGTCCTACGGTTTTTCAAATGTTTTTAAGCATGCGATTTCTAGAGATTTCCAGGCATGTGAAGCAGGGTTTTGGGTGTGTTTGGGAGTTTTCATTCATGGGCGATTTCTTTTTTACCTGCGTGGCGTTTTTTGTCTTCTCAGCAAGGACATATGGGTTTTAAAATTTTAATAATTTTTCCTCAAATTATATTTGGGTTTTATAATTCTTTCCTAAAAAATTACTATTGGGTTTTATAAAATTTTCCAAAAAAATAATATTGTTGGCTTTTATAATTTTTTCCTAAAAAATTATTGTTGGGTTTTTTTCAATTTTCTCCTTACAAACTGTTTTAATGTTTTGATTGATTTTTCTCCTTGAAAATCGTGCCATTTTTTCGATTTTCTCCTTAAAAATTGTGTTTGGGTTTTCTGATATGTTCCAAAAAAATCACAATTGATGTTGCTGATCTCAGGGTTTTTTGAATTTTTCCTAAAAAAGTCATTGGAGGCTTTAGTTTTTTCCACAAAAATTATGGTTTCTTGCAGTCTGTTTTGGGTCGTAGAGCTCATCTGCAAAAGTTTTCGCCAATTTTTTCAACAATATTGTGACTTGTTTTCTGAAGCAGTGGGGGGTTTGATAATATTCTCCTCAAAATCATGGTTTCAGTTTTAGACGCTGAACTCAGTGTCTTTGGCTACAAGAAGGGACAATTTTGTTTCCCAACATCAGGTTGGAAGGATTGTGGTTATCTTGGTTGTCTTTAGAAGTTCTGCAGAATTAGGGAGGGTCTTCATAGCAGGCACATTTTGTGGAGCCTTCTTAAGAGAACGGGGCAGCCTTCTATACATTCGTGACCAAAAGACCTACAGATTATGTCTTCTGCAGGGTAGTTAGAACAATGACCATTAAGGGAGGGTATTAAACAATGTAATGTTTCTTTAACTGTTCTCTTAGCTGCTTTAGTAAGTTTCTATTTCCTGTTTCTGTTCATGAGTGTTTCGTTTAGAAACATTGTCATGTAATCTGTTATAAATAGAGCCTTTTGTTTCTATTGTATATATTGATTTATAACAACAAAAGATGCGTTTTAACCAACGTTTTACATGTGTTGGCATTTTTACCCATTACTTTGCCCCGTCTATAAAATCAAGAGAGTAAAACTTGTTAAAACTCGCCCAGCAAAAAAGTTAGAGAGTACTCAGCAACTCGGAGAGTACTCACAAAGTTTGCAAACTATGGCTTCAAGTTTTCAATTTTGTGTGAAATCACCATCCCAATAAACTTAACACTATCATAGGTAAATGTTGTTCAGTGGAATAACAAATACCAGCTGAAAATATCATGGAAAAAAATAAAAAATATCTAGGGTTTGCTGCAGTGTTAAAAAATCACAGAATTTGTTTTAGGTTTGTCAAAATTCTTTGACAGAATTGTTTTTGTCCCTTGTACGATGCTGCAGCCACATCAAACTGGAATCTGAATTGGGTTCGGATTGGACCTGGATCTTGGGCTTCAGGCTGACAAATAAGTAAGATAGATAATTAACTATGTCTTGTATCCTAATTATACCATCCTGTTGTCTCTTAATATCAATGTTGACTTTAGTAATGCTTCGGCTTTTTTAAAGTACTGTTTGTTTTCTGACAAACCTATCTTTTCATGGACAAATTTTTTTAAATGCTTTTCAAAAGTTTTTGACTATTGTTTTCCATTCTTTCAGTTGCTCTTTCATTAGTGCATTTAACTTCTGCTCACGCTATTAGATTTCATAAAATCTATTCATTGAAATTTTTAATTGACTATAAGTACAAATTTAATTGTGTTTTGTCCAAAATGGGCTTGCAGGTATCTTGTAAGACATGCAGGAAGCCTATTAAAGCTAGCCAATATGCAGCTCATGCAGGTTTGTTCTTCTTCACTTATGAAAGTTCACGTTGATGGTAGGGCAATGCTGCAATGCAGTGCCTGATATAAACTATGATGCCAATGAATAGATAAATAACTTTATCAAAAGATTTGATTAGATTATTTGGATGCCATCAAGGTTTTATGGCGTGTCTTGTTGGTTATTGGTAGTAGTCAATGAGATATTTCAATACAAGGAGTTTTATGTACTCTTTACAGAACAGGGCCAGGTTGGAGATTTGTGAGTTTGTTTTTGGTATGTGTTTCCTTAGTCATTTTAGTTATATCGAACTTCATTTGTCGCCCTTGGCTGGGAACTTTCAAGTACTTCAACAAAAATCTGGAACGCATTTTGATTTTAGTTTCTGCTACAAAATTTAAACAAAATTGTAATTAGTACTAATGTCCGAGAATGACAATGGGAGGGAGGAATATATTTAATGTGGAATGAAATTTCACTAGAGTGACATACTACTGTACTAAATCATTTTTAATCTAATGATATCAAATTGATAAGAGTATCTTAAAGATGAAATGTTTCTCTTATTTTAATCGATAGTTACATAGTTTACAAATATAATCCTATGAAGATTTTGTGTACCTAGGCACATCATATTGTTAGATCTATGTTCAATCTTAGTGTATTTTTCCTTTTGACATTCGAAAGCTTGTTTCAAATGCATTAGATGCTCACCATAGGCTTTTCCAAAATAACCCAATATGTCATCCAAGTAAAGAATAACATAAGAATCTGAGACTGTCTTAAATTTTTCATAAAATATTCTCATGAAAGTGGCATTTCTTCCAATCCAAAAGAAAGTACATGCCACTCATACAAACCTTGTCTTGTATCGAGTACTTTGTTTTACTAGAGTTTTTTTACGTGTCTACGTTTACTAGACATTTTGGGATGGTTGAAGCTAGGGGATGTCCCTATAATTTCTGCATATTGACAATGAATTCTATAAGCAATTTGATTTTGATTCTCAATATAATACTAATTTGGCATAAGAATTCTTGTAGTTCTTATATGTTAAGGTTCTATAATGTATATGTGCATGCTTTATCCATGTTTTCATGAGTATTTTAAATTTCCCTATATATTTTAAATTTAATCTTTTTTTATATAGCTGTTCCCTATGCCACCCCCTAGTTGTTGCCAATATTGGCTTGAAAAATTAGCATCCTAGAAACACTTACACCCGCCCCTTCGTCTTGACAATTCGGTGTAACCTTGTTTTTACACATAATCCCATTCATTTCTCTCTTCATGATACTCAGATATTAAATTCAACTTGGTAAAATACTGAACTTGTTGAATCTCAACAATTCATCTATCTGTAGAAGATTTGTATTTGTTCCTAATTTCTATCTAATTTAGAGTTTATATAATCAGTTACCTGTATGAAGAACAATCTTTCTTCTATACATTAACAATAGATGATCCACATGGAGAAGTGTTTGGATAGATAATACTTTGTTCTAGCAAAGATGTCAGTTGCTTTCTTATATCATGTGCTTCTATGAACGATTGTTGATAGAAACCATTCTTTAAACAAGGACAATCCAATTCCAATTCAAACTCAACCACTCTTGGGTGGCACGTGTTTGGTTTCTCAGAAGACTTCCTTAAATTGCACAATCTTCATTTTGTTTTGCTCCCTATTGGGAGACATTTTAAGAGAAGCCTTGTATTCAACTACTTGATTATCTTGCTCATCTCTCAAAAGAAAGAAAACAAATTTGTTGAGACATTTCAAGAGAAGCTATGTATTCAACTACTTTGTTATTTTGCTTATATCTCAAAACAAAGAAAACAAACTTTTCACTAGCAGTAATCAACCTCTAGCTTAAATGATATGTATCAAGGAAAGCTTGGATTTACTTTAATATTCATTGTTGGTGTAGCTTTTCCCTATTTTGACTATGTTTTTTGGTAGCTCTTTCGATAAAAAATCTCTAATGTAGGTGTATAAGCTTCACACCATTCTTAATGACACCTGCAATAGACACATGAATAAAATACTCATTGATGTTGACACAGTGCAAGGCAGGAGAATCCCCAAAGGAGATGTCCAAGCCCCTAGCTAAACAACCAGACACAAAGGAATCACAACAGGAAACCAAGATCTACTAACAATCTGAATTTTATTCATAAAACAACTGATTACATGCAATGTGTTGGGCTGTAAGGCCTTCCGGGTTACGACTAATTAGAAAGCAAATAACAGTTCTGCAAGATCCCTCAAGATCCAACTCAACCCTAACCCTAGCTAGGCAGATCTGTGTAACAACAGGTCACAACAATTTGATAGAAACCTCCGGGAAGATCTGAACTTGTGCGCACAGGCCTCCAAGCAAGCTTCTTGTTCCTAAGCCTCAACCCTAGCTCTGCTCACAAATTCGCAACTCCAGATTCCAAATTTGAATCTCTGCTACTCCATACTTATGACTTACTACCTCCAACTTACTACAACTCTACCCCAGATCCCTTTAAATACTAGCATGGCCACAAGTCGGCCTGTTGCAAATAAACCCTTACATTAATTACATATTCAAGCCACAAGTCAACCTGTAAAACATTAAATGACCATAGGATAAAGATCCATGACCTAAATAGGTCCACACACATCCCCACGATCGATCCACATCACAATCACACGCTACATCCATCAAGTCGGCCTCCTTGATCCGCCAGAACACCAGTCGGCAAACCAAACTGCCGAGTACCAGAAGTTGTCGAGCCCCTCGGCCAACACATGCCGAGCAACACCGAAGCCGAGCGCCAGAATGTGTCGAGCCCTTCAACGACTGAGCTTCTTGGCCAACACTGCACCTAACAGCGACTGAGCATCCACCCTTCTTCGACCAAGTACTCCAACACAAAACACACTAACATGCAGGATTGCCAACTTCCCTAGGATGCTCCTGCATCAGACACCCCAGGTGCGAAAAAATGTTCTTGAAGGTTGGAAGAACATCTTACGGGATTCAACACATAAATCCCGAATTGGTTATTCACATACATGTCCTCCAATTCTTCAACACTCTTACTCTGGATCCGCTTCTGGTTTCTTTGCCTTCTCAAGTCTTTCCTGGACAATCCATAGGTCTGTTCTTCACACTGATTTCCAACCCTTTCAGAATCCTTCAACTGAACTCGACTCCCAAAGCTCAGGTTCCTCCTACTGAGTTCTTCATTCTGCAAAGGCATCAATGAAAACTTCCTGCCATCCTTCTCAACAGAAAACACATTCTTGACACAATCATGCACAACCCTGCAATCATACTGCCAAGGTCTACCGAGCAATATGTGACAACTACTCATGTCCACAATATCACACAGCACTTGATCCTTATGTTGGCCAATCTGAAAGTCAACAAGACATTGCTCCCTCACCTCCGAAGCATGTACTTCTTGTAACCAACTAATCCTATAAGGACAAGGATGTTTCACTCTCTTCAAACCAAGTTTTTGAACCATCTCCTCAGCTACAAGCTTATCAGTACTACCACCATCCACAATCATATTGCAGATTTTACCAGCAGACTTGCAACGAGTCCTGAACAGATTACTCCTTTGAGTAGGTTCCAGTACTCTTTTACCAAACAGTACTCGCAAGGCCAACAAACTGTCTCCTCCTTGTTCAGGTTCATTCAAGTCTTCAGCCTCATTCACCACAACAGTTCTTCGGTCACCAGTCTTCTGGGAACATTCAAAAGCTCTATGTCCTTCACCACAACGAAAACAAGTGCCCTTAAAGACAACCTTACTTGTCCTCTTCCTTGGCTCAACAGGTTTTGGTTATTCTTCAGCAGCCGGCTTATCCTTGACCGAGTGATCCTGTTTCTCCTTCCCTCTGGAACCACCTTGATGTTTTCTTTTCAACTTATCTTCTGCCTTCAGAGCATAGTGATAAGCATCCTCAACCGAATCAATCTTCAGCATACCAATCTCATCCTGAATATTGAATCTCAAACCATTCATATACCGAGCTACCTTCTCCTTGGAAAGTTCTCTATGCCCAGATCGAATAGTCAACTTATAGAACTCCTCGGTATAATCCTTCACAGACAAATCCTTCTGTTTCAGATTTTGCAACCTCTTAAACAACTCGAGTTCATAGTTAGCAGGTATGAACTTAGCCTTTAACTTAGTCACCATCAATCTCCATCTAATGATCGTCAGTTCACCTTCTTCTTCTCTATCTCGCTGCAATTCTTTCCACCAGAGAGCAGCATGTCCTTTCATCTTAGTCTGTGCCAATCTTACTCGGAGTAGATCATCAATATCCTTTAACTCAAAGTAGTCTTCCAATTCACCAATCCAATCAATCAGGTCTTCAGGATTCAAAGTACCTGAGAAATTATAAACATCCATCTTATGCTTCAACTTCAGCCGAGTGCCAGATCTGTCCAACCGACCAGCTCTGTTATCCATAGATCTTTCCACACGGTCAGTTCTATCCTCACCACTAGATCCAACAGCTTCAAAGTCTTCAGCAGCTTCCTCATAACCATCCTCAGTGCCCACATTTCGAGGTACACCAGTCATAGCCCTTATGATCTCAATGATCATATCATTCTTCATCAAGTCCATCTCAGATCTGAAATCTGCTTTAACCTTTTCTGTAATCCTAGACTCCACAGCATCACAGAGATCTGCAATGGCCCTAGGGTCCAATCTTCTTGGAGGCATCTTCCAAGATCTCCACAAACCCTCTGCAACAAATCACCAACTTTCCAACACAAGGTCCTAGTGCAAACTGCCTCACCCTCGGCAATTTGTCCACACACTCAGGAACTTCAAGCTTTGATACCACCTGACGCAGTGCAAGGCAGGAGAATCCCCAAAGGAGATGTCCAAGCTCCCAGCTAAACAACCACACACAAAGGAATCACAACAGGAAACCAAGATCTGATAACAATCTGAATTTTATTCATAAAACAACTGATTACATTCAATGTGTCGGGCTGGAAGGCCTTCCCGGTTACGACCAATTACAAAGCAAATAACAGTTCTGCAAGATTCCTCAAGATCCAACTCAACCCTAACCCTAGCTAGTCAGATCTGTAACAACAAGTCACAACAATCTGATAGAAACCTCCAGGAAGATCTGAACTCGTGCACACATGCCTCCAAGCAATCTTTTTGTTCCTAAGCCTCAACCCTAGCTCTGCTCACAAATTCGCAACTCCAGATTCCAAACTTGAACCTTTGCTACTCCATACTTATGACTTACCACCTCCAACTTACTACAACTCTACCCCAGACCCCCTTATATACTAGCACGACCACAAGTCGGCCTGTTGCAAATAAACCCTTACATTAATTACATTTTCAAGCCACAAGTCGACTTGTAAACAAACATTAAATGACTATAGGATAAAGATCCATGACCCAAATAGGTCCACACACATCCCCATGATCAATCCACGTAACGATCACACGCTACATCCATCAAGTCGGCCTCCCAGATCCGCTAGAACACCTGTCGGCAAACCAAACTGCCGAGTGCCAGACTACAAACCTGCCGAGCACTAGAAGTTGCCGAGCCCCTCGGCCAACACATGCCGAGCAATACTGAAGCCGAGCAACACTGAAGCCGAGCACCAGAATGTGTCGAGCCCTTCAGCAACCAAGTACTCCAACACAAAACACACTAACATGCAGTATTGCCAACTTCCCCACAATGCTCCTGCATCAGATGTCAAATTCAAGTTTGCATTGTTTTGTGCTTTGTCTTTGTTCCTTGGAAATTTTTACAAGCATTTGTTATCTACCAACTCTTTGAAATTAAGTTTGCTTGTAAGAAAGAATAAAAAAGAGCATCAATTTATCTTAAATGTGGAAGAAAGAAAGAAATAAGGAAACAAAGAAATTATATTATGTCCACTTATGAACAAAAGTAGGGCAGTGCGATTCAAGAGAACGGGACGCAATTGAGAATTAAAAAGTCCCACAAAGGGGAAGAACAAAGATTAAAGATACAAAGCAATAGGATACCACCAAAACAAGTGGTTAATAAATGTGTACAAGGGGCTAAGAAATGGGAACAGGACTTCAAAAAGCAATGAGCAACCAATAAGAAAATTGAAGATCAAATAACATTGACTGGACTAGAAATTTTGAAGTTGCTAATACCATCATCAATCACGATGAAGGGGCCAATACAAGATCAAATAATGCTCATTGGAGAGTTTCAAGGGCCGGGAGGGTTACTTACACTATGTAATGTCTCCTTTCGTTGAGTGGATGGACCTGTCCCTTTAGATGGGGAATAATTTAATTAATTAAATAAATTGTCCAAAAAGTACCATCGAAAGTGTTCTACACAATATAAAAGGTGAATTGAAAGCTTATTTGTATTATGCCCTATTGTACTTTTTTTTTTGTGGAGGACTTGAAGCTGTCAAGGAGAGCTAACCCTAGGACGAAAACCCTCAGGGAATTGTTTTAGGATTTGCAGGGGGAATCACACGGATTTCACATAGGTGCAAAATGTTTAAAGACTAAATAATTTGAGAAATCTTGCAGATAAGTCAAACTATCTTGAATATTTGCAGAATTGAAGGAGATATATAGGCTGAGCAATCGTATGCCACACTCGAAGGTATTGCAGAGAACAAACTATATATATATATATATATATATATATATATATATACATATATATATCTATATATCTATATATATATATATATATATATATTCGTGACTGGTGATAGCATTTTCCTTGTGTTTGGTGATGGATAATACCTATCACAGGCCTCCATTTTGGAGACAAACTGCAAGTGAGTTTTCTTAAGGCAGCTTGTGGGCTTTGACACTCCATTTTGGCTGCTTCTTTCACCACACATCAGGCAAAATATATTTCATATTGATAGGCATTTAAACGCACATGTTGCTGGCAACACTTATAGCTGGCTGAATGTTTGTATATTGTGGGCGAGTATACCTTGCTGGTTGATAGCTATTCCTTGGCTGACACGAGAGAATTTAAGGAGTTTGTAGCAGATTGGAGGCAAGGTGTGAGTTTCTGAACTGCCATAAGTTAGATACTATTATATTTTGAGCTGCTGGTGGGTGGAACGTTGGATTTGGAGCAATATTCAGCCATTATACATTAAGTAACTCTTGCTATGACCTATCCAAGTGTTTCAATCTGTATGTAATTAGGTTAGCGAAATATTTCTTCTTATTTCTGTAATCTGAAGTTCGAAACAATGGACTGTCATAATTATATACATATAGTTCCATTGAATTATTGCAAATTGTTTGTCACAATTTCCTCTTAAGTCTATGAATGCCAAGTTGAAGTTTGTGAAGGAAAATATGTTATGATAGCATTAAACAATTTATAGCAGTGATTACATTCGTACATCGCTCATATTCATATGCACATAAACTGTTTGAGGAAATGCTTTGACTACAATCTTTGTGAGAATTTGCTAAAAAAGGGGTAGAAAATTTGTTTGGATCCTTTCTGTGGGTATCAGGGCAGTAAATTCTGCCAGCTTGTGGGAATTGTTCGGTAGCAGAAGCTTCTCATGCAGCCAGAGTGTCCACAAATGTATTATTTCCGAAGAAGGGAAAAACATCCACCAGAGCAGCCGAAGATTGAACATTCCTCTTATAGATTTGTTTGCTGAGAGAGCTGCAGGTAACATGCGTGGTAGGGATTATGAACAATATCCTAGTATTATGCAAATTTCAAATGACTTGGGTAGAGGTCAACAACAATTGGTTCAATTGATCTCTCAATTGATGCAAAAGAACTATGCCAACCAGAACAATGCAGGTAATAATAAAAATATGGAAACAATGACAACCATGGAGAGGCAAGTAACACTAATATCCCAGTGAACAACAACTGAAGAGAAGCTATGCGAAGAGGACAAGCAGGGAGGTGGCGTAGGTTTTATAGACTATTTGAGGAAATACAGTGGGCAAGTTGTCCAGTCCCAATTATGATGGTTCCAACAAGTGTTTTGCTTGTTCGTGGGTGCATAAATTAGACGCATTTCCTACTTAATCCCATGCTATAGATAGAACCCTTTAAGTATTTCACGATTCATTTCGATAGGGAGGCTTAAGAATGGTAGTACCATGGTCTTGTGACCTTTGGACATGACAATAGCACTTATGCAAATTTCACAAAGAGATTGATTGACAAGTTTGATAAAAATGACAGGGAGCTGCACTTTATAGAGTTGGCATAGTTGAAATAGGTGGGATCAGTTTACTGCTATGTGTCTGAATTCTAGAAACTTTCAGTTATGATCATCGATGTTTCTGAGCACAAATTGATTATTATATTTGTAGAAGGATTGATAGAGCCACATTGGGGATATGCCAAAGCGTTTGATCCAAATACCTTACAAGATGCTATCAAGCGGGCTAGAAACGTGGAGAGCTCAACATCTAGAAACAAATTCCAAAAAGACTTTCCATAAAGAGTGGCCAAAAAAGAACAATTTGGATGATGATGTTTGAAATGAATTTTGCAATGAAAAGCTTTGCTTCTCTTGAAAAGAATCATGGGAAACTGATCATAGATGCTTGGGAAAAGTGAATGTACATTGCATAGAGGTGGTCTCAGATAGTGAAGAGGAGATGATAGAGGGAGCCACATGTAGTGAGTTGGGTGATTCAGATGGTGAACAAGTGGATGTGGATGAGCACTTATCAGAGGAGTTGAAAGGAGGGACCATCGCTATTCTCTTTGGTACTCAGTTACAACCCATTTAGGGCAAGAGGAGTGTTACGTGGGCAGGGAGTGACCTATAGGTAGAGCACTTTGGTGGTTTTAGTTTGATGGTAGTAGATGGCTTTACCATGGCTTGTACCAAATGGATTTTGTTGTTTTTGCATAACCTTGGGCAACTACACGGCGACGAATGATTTATATGTGATAGGCATTTGGTAGATTAATGCGGTCTTAGGAATCTAGTGGTTACATTCATTGGTGAAATGGTTAGAGAATTTTTAGACCATGGATCTAAAGTTCAAAGATGCATGTCAAATGGTGCACCAAGGATTGTGACAACTAAGAAGATGAGAAGCGTATACATATATAGTGAAGTAGCTTGGGCAGCCCAATTTTTTATTTTTTCGAAAATACTTCGAAGCGGGAGAACACATTTTTGGTGTACATCTAGTCTTCTAGACAAGATATGGTTTTCAATGATATTGCTCCTGGTAATCCTCTAGAGAAAGGATTTGAACATTTGATTGAGTTAAAAGATGAAGTGAAACCGATGATTACCGCTCCATATCGACATCCAAGGAGACAAAAGGAGATAGAGAAGACAATTAGAGAGCTTTTGGATGTGGGGCATATTAGGTCTAGCTGGAGTCCCTCTGTTTCATTAGTAGCGCTGGTTAAGAAGGACGAGACAATGAGAATGTGCATTGAATATTGAGCTTTCAACAAGATAACTGTCAAGGGCTAGTATCCTATTCCTAGAATTGATGAGCTCATAGATGAACTTCATGGGGCAGTCTACTTCTCTAAAAGTAATCTTCAATTTGCTATGGTCAAATTAAAGCGAGGGAAGAAGATATACGTAAGACAACCTTTTGGTGCCATTATGGACACTGAGTTTCTGGTCATGCCTTTTGGGTTGATCAACACTTGCCACCTTCCAGTCATGTATGAATCACATATTCAACAAGGAGCTGTGGAAATTTGTATTGGTATTCTTTGATGATATTCCAATCTACAATAAAACATGGGATGACCACCATCAACACCTTGAAGAGGCATAGTCCTTGTCTGCCAAGGTTTCCAAATGTGAATTTGGAATGGTAGAAGTTTTATGTTTGGCACATGCAATTGGAGCTGGTAGGTGAATGTGGACAAAGAAAAGTTCAAGGCTATCATTGATCAACCTCCATCGAAAACTTATGCATTTGAGGGAGTCCCTTGGGTTGTGTAGTTATTACAAAAAGTTTGTGAAGGGATTCTCAAAACTTACCACAACTCACAAATTTGACAAAAGAGGGGGCTTTTACTTGGTCAGAATCTGTTCAACAGGTGTTTGAACTCCTCAAGTAGGTAATGAGCACTTGTCCAATTTTGGCATTTCTTGATTTCTCCTAACCTTTTGTGCTTAAATTTGATGGCTTTGAAAAGGGAATAAGAGCATTGCTTTTGTTGAATAAGCACCTAATAGCTTATGAGAGCAGGAAACTCAAGGAGCTTGAGAGAGAGTCCATTCATGACTTAATGCATGCACTTGCCAATTTCAAACAATATCTTGTGTGAGGAAATTTGTGGTGGGGACAGATCACTTCTTGAAGTATTTCCTTGAGAAGTGGGTGAGCGAGCTATAGGCAAATGATTTGATATTGAGTATGTTAAGGTGAAGAAAAATGTAGTACCAAATGCCTTGTCTAAGAGGTGCACTCCATGTTACCTATCTAAGATTTTTGTTGACTGGAAACCACCTCCTAATTTAGTACTCCAAGAACACTTTGGCTTGCAAGGTTATGGATGGGAGTATACTAAACAATCAGGATAAGGTCATGGATGACGTTATTTATTATAAGGACCAAATTTTCTTGTTACCGGAATCAAAGTTGAAGAAGATCCTCAGAACCATTCATGATACTTGCCTAGCAGGACATCCAAGATACTTAAAGATCTGAAGGTAGAGTGGAGAGAGTTTTACTTGGAATTGTCTAAAGGATGATGTTCTGTGATGTGTGAGGGAGTGTATGGCTTGTTAGCAGAACAAGTTCGAGCATACTCTACTAGCAGTATTATTGCATCCATTACCTATTCTGCATCAGAATTGGGAGTCTATCAATGGACTTCATCACTAGCCTTTCTAGGGTTCATGTTAAAGATTGTATCTTTGCTTGAAAGACTAACATAATATGCCCATTTTTTTGCTATCTCTATTGAGTATTCACTAGTGCAATTTGGAAAATTGTTCTTCAGAGAAATTCTTAGGCTGCATGGGTTGCTAAGAAACATAGTTAGTGATTGAAATAGCAGGTTTATCAACATGTCCTGGAGGGAACTCTTTATATTGATAAGTACAATGTTAACTTCTAACACCAGGTACCACAACCAAGCAGATGGACAAATAGAGCATGTTTGTAATAACCCCTCCATAGGTGACAGGCAGTTGGTTAGGGATTGGCCTGAGATTGGTTTATCAACATGTTCTGGAGGGAACTCTTTATATTAATAGGTACAATGTTAACTTCTAACACCAGGTACCACAACCAAGCAGATGGACAAATAGAGCATGTTTGTAATGACCCCTCCCTAGGTGACAGGTAGGGATTGGCCTATCATCGGGCTCTCGTAGGCCAGTAGAGTGGAAAGGGGACCCATATTGAGGCTTGTGGAGCTACGCAGGGGCTTTGTGAGCCGTTTTGGACAGTTTTAGGTAGTCTTCTAAATTTTAGGATGGTATCCTATTTTTTAGGGATTGACTAGGAGTTGATCGGGTCACAACAGGGGACCCCAAAGACCATTTTGGGAGTTTTAATTGCAGCTCCTATTTTTTAAGGAGGTTCCTATTTTTTAGGGTTGGATTGGCAATTGACTTGTTGACCATTCGGAGAAAATGGAGTGTAGAAGAGGGGACGTATGAGCATTTCTTGTTGATCAGAGACCATCTCCTATGTTTAAGGAGGATCCCTACTTATAAGGAAGAGACTGCTAGTTGCACGGCCACATCCAATCATCAACCTTGGACTGGTAACACCTTTTAGTTTTCAGTTGGGAGTTGAGGTGGTGAATCCAGGAATAAATTTGGATTATTAAAGTAATAACTTTAATAATTCCATTTAATTGAATAAAGTGCTCTCTTAATAAAGTATTTTAATATTATAATAAAGGGGACCACCATAAGCCACGTTGGCTAGGAGACATAACATAAGTTGTTTTAAAAACAACTTAAAAAAATAAAAGGAGAGCCTAGGGAAAAGGTTCAATCAGCCAAGAGGAGGAAATAATCTGATTAAAAAATCAAATAAAGTATTTAGTAGAGAATAAAAATAATGGGAAGGCAACCTTGAAATCGAATTAGGATTTTGAGAGAATAAAGTAACTTGGAGGGTAGCCATTTCAACATTCTATCATTCATTTTCATACAGCAGCAAGTTGGTTTCCAGCAGCAGATCAGATTTTCTAAGGACAAAAACCCTTGGAGGATAGTGAATTAGATGAAAACCCAATTCACCATTGTGGGAAATCTATCCGGGGTTTCCATTTGGGCAACATTTGATAACTTTACTGGCAGATTTCTACAGGTTGATGCTGTTATGGCACCTAGGGTTTGAAGGTGGATTATTGAATTGTTATTCCAGTTCATTAAAATTCTTACCAGCACCTGGCTGTTGTTTTTGGAGGCAATTTTCAGTCATTTCCACAACGGTTTCATATCATAAATCATCCTCAGTCTACTTTGTTGGGATAGCTTCATCAAAAGCATCATTATTGAAGATAAAAGGGAGTTTCAGTTGCTTCAATTTATCTCAGACCAGTTCGGGCCTCATAACAGTCCTGTCAGTGGTTATAGCAAGCTCCAACGTTGGATTACATCAGCCTAAAACAGCTGAGATATGGCGGCTAGGGTTTATATTGAAGGGTAGATCAGAAATTCAGTGTCACAGGTTCGATTTGAGGGGTTTCATGGTGATGTTGAGAGTGATTGAGTTTTTTATTTACACTCAGATCTGCATCTTCAGATTTGGCGTCTCTTTCATTTGTAATTGCTTTTGATTTCATCAATAAAATTGCTAGTAAGTTGTGCGTGGGATTTCCAGGTATGCGTTTCTTGTCATGTATTGTTTTCCTAGACTTGGAATGAAATTGTTGTTGACTACTCTAAATACATCAGAACTCAGGTTTCTATATCAGACCGTCATATTCTTTTCATTTGGGGTCCAATAATATTATTTCTTTGCATATGTCTATCATCTTGCACTGAAACCCAAAACTAAAACCTTGCAAGCAAACATTAAACTTCAAACAGCAAACCAAACAAAGAAATAATTGGATCAGACCTTGAAGTAGATCTTTCAGTGTTTGTAACATAGTTACAAGACTCGGACTCGCCTTGGACTCGGCAAGCTGATTTTGGACTCGCCTTGGACTCGTCAAGCTGATTTCGGACTCAGACTTGGCGAATTGAAAAACCCAAGAAATTCAAAGATTTTTAAGGATTTAAAACTTTTTTCATGCATCATTTAGTCTATTAACATCAAAGACACAATAATTGAGATAAATAGAAGCTACTTTGCACACATAGACAAGTTTACATTGATCACATAAGTATAAATGCAAATTTTGTTAGGAAATAAGTTAAACTAAAATTATATAGAAGGTATAGGTTATTTATTATCATCATGTTGAGTATTGTGTTCACGTTGAAGACTGTTGGTGGTATCTCTCTTGAAGTGGACTACGAGGTTGCTCCCTCGAAGTGGCATATTATTATCAAGTGTTTACACCATATTTCATATTATATTCTTCTACCATGCAAGTCATTTCATAACAGCTTCGCTTAAATTGTTTGTGCTTAGTAGATTAGAAAGATCATTACGATTTTTTGGAATGATATCAAGTATATAATTGCTCAAATGTCATCATATTTTAACTTTGTCAAGTGACCGGTTTAACAAACATTTTTTTTTGCAATGTTTCACAAACCTTAAAACTGTTCATTTATTGTTCTAGACATGTCCAATTCTTTTAAAGGAAAGCATTTTATTTGTTGCAATGCTTTCAAATTTGATAGTGCTGTTTTAATACCTTGTTCCAGGACTTTGTGATTACAATTTGTGCAATGACACTGCTTTTTTGGCAATTTTTTTAGTGAAATCCTGCTGCAATCTGCTTTATAGACAAATTGTTATGTTTTATACTTGCTACATGCTAGACATCTTTTACTACTCCATGTTGGTTGCCTTATTTGGAATCACCATTTCAAATTTTTGGAACTTGCTTTCTCAATATGATCACATAAGCCAAAAAATCATTAAAAACAATTTAAAAATATTTATTTTTTACTTCATGGCTCAACTGGCTGCGACAGAGTCCTGGCCACGGGACTCTCCGAGTCAGGAGAGTCCGTGGATTCTGCGAGTCTTGGTAGGTTTTTGCAGGATTCGGCCGAGTCAGAGTCCAGAGGCCAAAAAATTCTGGAGCCTTGACTTGGTTCGGGACTCGTAGAGTCCTGTAACTATGGTTTGTAAGTGGGTGGAAGGATTCTTGTATGACCATGTTTTTGGATAATAGAGGACTTGGATTAATTGGTTGCATTTAGGGAAATATTGTTACAATATTACTTACCACATGTCAATTGGCGTGTCTCCTTTTAGAGAATTATATACCTATGACCCTATGACATTTGTAGATTTGGTTATTTTTGACGGCAAGGTACCCAAAGCTCATGATTGGGTGAAAGAGAGTCAAGATATACTTAAGTCATTTAAGGATAATATCCAGGAGGTACATAATCAATAGAAAATCTATGCAGATAGGCATAGATTTATTAGAGAATATTTGGTTCAGTGGAAGCACATATTGACGGATGATGCCACATGGGAGCATGAATATTTTATAAGTCACCAATCTACTTTTATATGGGTGGAATAGTTGCAGAAACCCAAAGTCTTCTGCACTTATCCTGAATGAATATTTAATAATTTGAATAAATGGTAAGGCACAAAGTCTCTTACCAAATACTCACTAAATTCTATGAAAGTACTTAACACTGAAGCATGAAGTCTTTAAACCTTAAGTATTTGAAGCCACTATCAACTATATCAATTTTCCCTCCACCACAAAGCCTCCAAAAAATACAAATTGAACGATAACTCTGAACGCAATATGCAGCGCAAAGTCTGCAAGATTGAATTCAAATCCCTCTTGAACAAAACATAAAACTCTCAATCAACTCGAGAAAATGTCGTTACATCACAGTTTGGATTGGCACAAAGTCTCAAAACAACGTGCCTCTTTTTTGAAAGCAATCTAATTTACATCTAAGCTCAAAGTCTTAGAGTGCACATACAAACTGGTAGAGTTTTCTTGCATCGCCAAAAGATAAAAATTACAATGAAGCTCCCTTCTATATATAGGTGAGGGGCTGAGATAAAATGGTGGGAGAAACCCAACAAACTTTGACCTATTCCCTAACTAACTTTGACTTATTCAAACTGCAAGTCCTAATGTACTTGACCTGCAGTTGGATTAGAGGCAATGACTTTGCAGGTGAAGAGATAACTTGCAATTACAATTTGTTTCCCAATTACATGTAATTTGTCAATTACAAAATGCATGATAAAAATAAACTAAGTGTCTGACAAGACACGACTCCTATTACATCATCCTTTGTTAGCCTTCCTTATGCTGCTATAGGATGCTCCGTCATTGAAGTATCCAGATTTGGTGGAAACATCGTGAACCGGAACATGAACCTGCATCCTTGACTGTTTTGAATCATAATGGCTGTTATTCGGAAAACATCTTTTCATAACCATTTGTCTTGTGTAATGTCCCTAATTATTCTCCTTATGTAATTCCCTGCAAAACAATCGTTAGTACAAAATATTACTCAATATTTATATGTCACTTACTCTATTCTAAGTTAGTAAGGGGAATTTGACCTTAGGACTGCCTCTAGGTCGGGCTTCACAGAATTCTCAATTCTCGGCTTGAGGGATTTAAGATCCACTCTAAGCAATCGGGCTATCAACCGTCTTCCCATAGAGCACTGTTCCTAGGTTCTCCTGGATACGGACACCGTTATCCAAGCCTATGCATATGCATATGACTGGCTATCGGTATGTATACTGCCTATATGAGATTATAATAATCTCGAGACTAGGGAAACTATAATAATTTCCTCTAGCCCACTTCAGATAAGAATCCATCTCTAATGTGTTAAGGAATAGAGATCTTTATTACAAAAGATTTAATGTTCTTTATTTGTGCTGTTCACTAAATATTATCTTAAGTAGATATATATGTTTCTTATGCTGAATTATATTTGCAGAGATATGTCTTTCGTATGTTGCTGTGGTGATAACATGCACACTGTAATTGATATTATTCCACAGCCACATATGATTCCATTTATATATGATATAAGGGTTATGTCTATGTAGAGACATGACCGTACGTGGCTTAAGCCACGTAGGGTCATGTCCTATGTAGACATACCCTTTCATTAACGTATTTGTTGTTTTATATAAACGTGGCATATACAATATACATCGTGTGTTACGTATAACTACCGGTCAATAGTTATCGTAACACATCTCTTATATGATGTGTTACGATAACTATCGGCCGATAGTCATCGTAACACATTTACCATTATATGATCGGTATCGACTATAGTCGATTTCATTAGCAAGGGTTACGTATAACTATCGATGATAGTTATCGTAACATATGGTATCGACCATATTTAAAGTCGATCCAATACATATTAGTTATATTAAGCGTAATCGACTAAAGTCGATTTATTCTAACATAAGCATATCGAATTTGATCAATATAATTTCATTCAAATATATATATATATATATATATATATGTATTATATATATGTATGTATGTATTATATATATATACATTATATGTATTTATATATTGATGAATCAATCAGATTGAAGCTATAATTTAACACTCCCTCTTAGCAAGAGAGGATTGATTAGAATCGTGATATCTGAATGAGAGAATATCATAATGTGAGTGTTATCGTAATCCCCCACTCAATTCGGAACTGGATTTTAGTGATAACACTTAATCACAACATGACTTCACATCAGGATAACCGACACAGTCCGAGACACAAGTTTAATGTACTCAATCCTGATAGAAGAGTTATCACAATCCCCGACTCAATTCGAAACTGGATTTAGTGATAAGTATTAGTGTCAAGATATTCGGCGCATTCCGGATCAATAACTTGAGGCACATGTTATCAAAATCACCGACTCATTAGGAACTGGATTAAATGATAACTTCCAATGATTTAGTGTCAGAATAGTAACTTAATATAGTCACTCTTGACACTGGGTCAAACTATTGTTCAGGTCGTCACCTTACAATAGTGACCTAAACACATGAAAGATCGCCACCTTTCAAAAACACAATATTGCAATATTTTATTTATTTATTCATGAATAAATTAATTTACATATGAATGAGATTTAATCTTAGAAATTAAATCACAACTTAATCATACCAAGTTTCTTCCTGAAGTACTCAATTTTCGACTTTGCAAGAGGCTTAGTAAAGATATCAGCATTTTGTTCGTCAGTACTGATGTAGATCAATTTGATAACATCTTTGTCTACCATGTCGCTTATGTAGTGGTAAGGAATTTCTATGTGCTTGGAACGATTGTGAAAGACTGGATTAATTGAAAGTTTAATGAAGCTTTGATTGTCACAATGAATTACTGTGGGCTTTAGAGGCTTGCCGAACAATCCAAATAGTAACTTCCTTAACCATACTGCTTCTCAAGCTCCCATTGAAGCAACCATATATTCTGCTTCTGTAGAACTTTGAGTAACCGCTGATTGTTTCCTACTGAACCAAGAAATCATTGCGGATCCAAGGCTAAAGCAACAACCTGTAGTGCTTTTATGATCGATTGAATTTCCAGCCCAGTCAGAGTCAGAAAAACCTTGGAGTTGTATCTCATCATTCTCGTATTTTAGGCCAAATCCAATCGTACCACATAAGTATATTAGAATATGTTTAGCAGCTATTAGATGGATCTTCTTTGGTTCACACATGAAATGACTTAATACATTTGTAGCATAGCAGATGTCAGGACGAGTGTTTACCAAGTACATAAGTGATCCAATTAACTGTCTATAATATGTAGGATCTGTAGGTTTTGAATCTGCGGCTTCATCTTTGAGCTTATGAAGATTTGTTTCTATTGGAGTAGTTAATGGTTTGCAATCCATCATGCCAAATCTGGTTAATATGTCCACTGTGTATTTTCCTTGATTTAAGAAAATATAGTTTTCGTTCTATAATACTTCTAAACCTAGAAAGTAGTGTAACAGACCTAGATCCTTCATATCGAATTTGTCTGTGAGATCTTGTTTGCATTTAGCAATAAGATGATCTTCTCCTGTTATTAATAAATCATCAACATAAAGAACAAGAATTACCATTTCACCTTTGGATATTTTGAAGTATATGTTAGAATCAACTTCATTTTTGGTGTACCCGAACTTGGAGAGATAACTGTCTATTCATTCATACCAAGCCCAGGGAGCTTGCTTAAGGCCGTAGAGAGCTTTCTTTAATTTGCAAACATAACTATTTTTGTCGTGAGTGGTGAAGACTGCCGGTTGTTTTATGTATACTTATTCTTCAATAACACCATTTAGAAATGCTGTCTTTACATCCATTTGATGTATCTTCCACCCTTTAGATGCTGCAATGGCGATAATAGTTCTTACAGAAGTATATCGAGCAACCGGAGCAAAGGTTTCTTTGTAGTCAATTCCGGCCTTTTGAGAAAAACCCTTGGCAACAAATCTGGCTTTATGTTTTTCAATACTATCATCCGAAACATATTTGATTTTAAATAACCATTTTGAAGAGACAACTGATTTCCCTTTAGGTCTTGGTACTACCTCCAAAACATCATTTTTTACAATAGATTGATATTCCTCGATCATTGCATCTTTCCAGGCTTGACATGTTAAGACCTCTTTAACATTAGATGGTTCAGACTTTGTAAGCTCAGCCATAAGTACAAGATAACATTTCTGATTTCTTGTTCTCTTACTTTCTCTAAATATTTCATTTGGTTCAACATTATTTTCTTCAATCATTTTTCTTGCCCATAGTGGCCTCTTCTTATTGTGAAGAAATTCAACATCTTCAAGATTATAGATGAAGGGAGTTGTAGTATCCCTTGCTAAATGATGGAGAAAGATGATTTTTCTACTCAAGGAATATTGTCAAACAAGTTGCATACAATCTGAAAAATGCCATAAATGAATTGTAGACCAAATAGATATAACATATGATAGGCCAAACACATCAAATTTGCATCATATAGGACATTGGCATTTTGTCAAACACTTGCCATACATGACTCAGAAAATACAAAATCTGAAGTATATATACTGCTGCAAATGAAT
>MU228320.1:2665066-2690783 GCA_018584345.1 Thuja plicata | reverse complement strand
AGAGAGTTTAAGGGCAATATCTTCTTCAAATTTGATATCTCTACTAATGTCAATGGATTTTTGACCTGGTATGTAGACCCTGTATCCTTTAGTAGTTTCACTGTAACCAACAAATATTCCTTTCTTTTCAGAGGGTTGTAGTTTGGTTCTTTTCTCTTTAGGAATGTGAACATACACAGGACGACCAAAAATTCTTAAATGACTTAGATCTGGTTTCCTCCCTGTAAAGGCTTCTTCAGGTGTAATGTTTTCTAGGATTGAGTGAGGACACCTATTTTGGATGTATACCGCAGTATTAGATGCTTTGGCCCAAAATTAGGTATGAAGATTTTGATCATGCATCATAGCCTTGA
This sequence comes from Thuja plicata, assembly GCA_018584345.1. NCBI lineage: Eukaryota > Viridiplantae > Streptophyta > Pinopsida > Cupressales > Cupressaceae > Thuja > Thuja plicata. The sequence continues at coordinate 2,690,430 of MU228320.1, read as the reverse complement.
CAACTTCAATAATAGTTCTATTTTTTTCTTTCTGCTACTCCATTTTGTTGAGGGATATAAGGTATTGTACACTCCCTCTTAATCTCAACAGAAATGCGGAATTCTTTAAAGTTTTCAAAGATATATTCATCCCCATTGTTTGATCTTAGAGTTTTTATTTTCTTCCCAGTTTGGTTTTCTACTAATGCTTTAAATTCTTTGAATTTTAGCAATACTTCATTTGATTCTTTGAGTTTAAGAAAATAGATCCAGGTTTTTCTAGAGTAATCGTCAATGAAAATCGCATAATATGAAAATCCTCCTAGTGAGAGAGTTGACATAGGTCCACACAAATCCGTGTGAATGAGTTCTAGTACAACTTTGGTTTTATGTTCACTGGGAGGGAAAGATCTTTTGATTTTTTTTCCTAGAGTACATCCTTTACAAGTACGAATATGATTTGATTTTAGATTAGGTATACCTGTAGTGATTTTCTTATGGAAGGTAGAGTGCTAAATCCAAGATGTCCTAATCTTCTGTGCCAGAGTTCATTAGAGTTTGATACTTAATGACATAGAGCTAATTTGTGATTATTACATAATTTGTATTGGCTTCCATCCCTATACCCTATAGAAATAGCATTTTTAATGTTAGTGTTTTTAGGCCATATTAGCACTTTATCATCTTGAAATGTGACTCGATAGCCTTGATCGGCTAGGCCTTAAATAGAGACCAAATTCCTTTTGATACCTGGTACAGAGAGAGCATATTTCAATTGTAAGGTTACCCTTGTTTTCAATTTGATTGAGCAGGTCCCAATTCCTTTCGCCGGATAGGTGGAGTTGTCTCTAATTGTGACTTCTTCAGAGGAGTGTTCTCCTAGGGTTTCAAATTGATCTCTGAATCCAGTTATATGCCGTGATGCTTCGCTATCAATTATCCAATTGTTTTTGTTTGAGTTCACTTCACTTGTCAAAGCCAAGAAGAATAGAGATACTTTTGCTTCTTTCACTTCGGCTATTGCTGCTTGGATTTTCTTTCTTTCCGGACAGATCCTTTGTGTATGTCCAAATTTATCACATTTATAACACAGTACTTTGGTGAAATCTCTGGTTTTATGATTTTTGCTATAGTTTCCCTTCTTATGCTTGAATTTCCTTTTATTGCTTTTGAAATTTGAATGGGTATGTAGTGCTTGAATCTCTTCTCCTTTGTTTGGCCTAATCCCTCTTGAGATTAATCTCGATTCCTCTTGAGTGCAATCATTCTTTAGTTGATTGAACTTAGGTAGAGAGGGGTGTCCAGTTATACATCGAATAAAGGATTCCCATGAGATAGGTAATCCTCTAAGAGCTATTAATGTTAACTCCATATCATCAACATTGTTTCCAATAGTAGAGAGTTGATCCTTTAATTCGGAAATTCTTAGGAAGTAAGATTTGATGGTTTCCGCTTTGTTCATCTTTAAATTCAAGAGTTGTTGTTTGAGTGTAAGTAATCTACTTGTATTATTAATCTCATATGTCTCTTGAATGGTTTTTAATACTTCATAAGCAGTTTTGAGCCTTGCTATGGAGGGAAGAATATGATCTTTAACAACATTGATTATGATTTTCTTAGCTTTGTTGTTACGCCTTTTCCAGACTGATTTATCAGGTTCATCTTCTGGCATCTTTAGTTCCTCCTCAACATAGGAATCTAACTCGAGCTCTTGAAGCAATGTTAAGATTCGTATCTTCCATGAGAAGAAGTTTGCAACGCCTTCAAGTCTGTCCTCCACTTTAATGCTGTTGGCCATTATTACTTAACTCTTCAAATTCTAACAACCAGTCTGATATAATTCAGAATTTAACTTATATCTATTCTTCTGTAGAGAGGCTCTGATACCATGTTAAGGAATAGAGATCTTTATTAGAGAAGATTTAATGCTCTTTACTTGTGCTGTTCACTAAATATTATCTTAAGTAGATATATATATTTCTTATGCTGAATTATATTTGCAGAGATATGTCTTTCGTATGTTGCGGTGGTAATAACATGCACACTAAAATTGATATTATTCCACAGCCACATACGATTCCATTTATATATGATATAAGGGTTATGTCTATGTAGAGGCATGACCGTACGTGGCTTAAGCCACGTAGGGTCATGTCCTACGTAGACATACCCTTTCATTAACGTATTTATTGTTTTATATAAACGTGGCATATACAATATACATCGTGTGTTACGTATAACTATCGGTCGATAGTTATCGTAACACATCTCTTAATATATGATGTGTTACAATAACTATCGACCGATAGTTATTGTAACACATTTACCATTATATGATTGGTATCGACTATAGTAGATTTCATTAGCAAGGGTTACGTATAACTATTGATGATAGTTATCGTAACATATGGTATCAACCATATTTAAAGTCGATCCAATACATATTATTTATATTAAGTGTAATTGACTAAAGTCGATTTATTCTAACATAAGCATATCGAATCTGATCAATATAATTTCATTCGAATATATATATATATATATATATATATATATATATATGCACATTATATGTATTTATATATTGATGAATCAATAAGATCGAAGCTATAATTTAACATAATGAATATAGAATTCATTTTATATGGTATCCAAATCAGCCTTTTTGGGCACATACCTTGAGACTAGGGAAACCATGACAATCTCCTCTAGCCCCCCTACAGATATAGGAACCCCATCTCTAATGAATATAACATTCATATTCTATGGTATTCAATATCATCATTTCCGAAATCCATCTCTAATGAATTTGACATTCATTCTATATGGTATTCGCAATCATTATTCCCAGAATCCCATCTCTAATGAATATAACGTTCATTCTATATGGTATTCGGAATTTGAGACCCACACATAAATGTACAACATTAGTACAAATCAACTTTAAGTTTATAAAGAATCCACAATTAAGATTTCATATAACAAATGTAGAAAATATCTCCATATATATATATATATATATATATTTTATAAATATATATATAAACAATTATACAATTGATATATTTATGAATTACCTGTAATTGTAAATGAGTCTATATATATATATATATCAATAAATTAAGAAATTACAGATATTACTGCTATGTCGACAACACTGTCGACTATATGGTCGCTGAGTTGCTGGTTTGTATTTTCCTTAACTCTTGTCTTGAGTGCTGTCTCTTTCCTCTCTCTGAGCGCTTCTTATTTTTGTCTTATTCCCCCTTAATGTCCACCTTTCCCAGAACTTTGATTCCTCTTAAATACTTATAAGGGAAATAAGTTCTGTCGTTTCCTCATAACCCTTGCCTTCGTGCCACTTCGTTGACTAACCATTAGTAAGCTAAAAGTATTTACATTTATCTTCCAATAGAGTAAACTAATATATTCTATGAACTGGTTTCGCTGCATAGTAATAATTTGCTTGACCACAAAGGCATGAAGAACGATACGACAAAATAGATTTCTTACTTGACCATCAATATCGCTGCATATTAAGCTTGCTATTTTATTCATTCTAATCACCGTCTCCTTTCATATAGTTATAATTATTGCAATCTATTGTCTCATAACCAAGTTGGCATATATATGTTGAGTATATATATAAAGTGGCACAATCAACGATAAAGCTATCAGCGTTCAGCATTAAAGATGTCACTTTGCAATGCAAGCAAGATAGTATTCCCTGCAAGGTATATTGTCATCCTTCAATATCATATTAAGGAGGCGTCTCAGATTATATTCAGTTGTTTCTGTATGGAAATTGAGGTTCACTCTTACTCTACTTAAATCCTTACTAAATCGCTATTGCATAGTTGCTGACTTTGATACCTGTCCAGGTTGGAATTAGAAACAATAGATTCCACGTAATTCTATTATGTGCTATCAAAAGACCTGATAGTCTCCTTACTCAAATACCATGTATGAGTCAATGATACTCTCACATTTCTACATATCTATAATAGGTATTTCTTATTACTTTGAACGCTTCATTACTCCCTATTTCCAAACATAGTAAGGCTTGATAAGCTTCCCTTTGTTAATTGTCATCGGCATAAGTCTATATTCACCATTTAGAATATAGTCAGTAATATAGGGTGTCTAAATGATATAATATTAATGTCTTTATTCGTATAAATATTATATTATTAATATTAAGAAATGGTATGATATTCATTATTAATTATAATATTTTTATTCATATAAGATTGTATTTTTTTTTGATTGGTCATATAAGATTATATTATTGATATGTAATGTCCCTATTAATATTAAATGAGACTAGTTATGTATATTGACTAGTAATATTATTGTTTGATTATATGTTGATTAATATTATTAATATTAGTTATGGATTAATATTAATACTAATTATTTATTGCTTAATATTGATCAATAAATTATAATGATTAATTATTAATTGATTGACCATATGTAGATTAATATTAATAATATTTTATGGATTGATTATATATTAATTAATATTGATTAACAATATTGATCAATATATTGGTTATCAATATATTATTAATTAATTATATTACTCAATAATATTGTATTGATTAATAATAACATTATATATTACTAATGTGGTTAAGTAAGGATTTTAACCATACATGACTAGTATATTAGTGTTATCGTTTATGGTTTGTGATGATTTGTGATGGTTTCTTATTTCTTTTAATAATACGTTTTTAACCTTATATTGTCTTTGTTAATATTATTATAATATTTTAATATTATGTATTAAATCCTTATTTGAAAAGGGGACATCACATCTTGAAAGCATGCTATGCTTGCTATCATTCCATCGCTCAACCCTTTCCATGTATGGCTCCATCATGTGATTGTTCTTGCCTCGTGCCACTTTTTAGTCTTGAAATTTGTTTGCAAAATAAGACCAATGCCATGATCTGCTGATTAGGTAGATCATACGGGCAAATAGGAGAAGTCGTGGATCTTTCTTCCAAGCTAGAACTTTGCAAATCTGGAGCTATGCATGTTGGACAATCAATGCTTGAGGGAAAATGGAAGGAATCAACTTTTAAAATGGGGAAAAAGGAATTACGGGTCTTTCTTGAGCACTGTAGGTGAATGCAATGCAAGTACTTGGTATGAAAATGAGATGCAAGTGCGTATATATACAAGTTGAGGTACTTCTTACTCATAAGGGGTTTTTAAATCCGATTACAAGTCATTTTGGAAAGGTTTGCTACCTGCAAATGGACTTTCAAAGTCCTCTTGTAGGTTGGAAAGAGACTTTATTTGCACTTTGAAAACACTTGCAAGTGGGATTTTAAAGTCCACTTGCGGTTAGGGGAAAAACTTAGTTCATTTTGGCAAAATAAACTTACAAACGGGGTTTTGAATTCGGTTTGCAAGTGGGGAAAATATGCACTCTTGAAGTTCTTTCTTGAGGGGAGGATCTTTGCATCATTTGGGGAAAAACTCATATTGTTAACCTGCATTCTTTTTTTGGGGAAGAACATGCATTGCTTGTGAGAACAATAGTACAAAAATCTCCTTTGCAAAACCAAAATGTTAAGAAAAAGCCTCAAATCCCCGCTGACTCGAATTTTCAGAGAATGACCTCCAAATCTTGGTTAAATAAGCAGCAAGACTTGACCAAATCTCCTCAACAATCAATGCAGTTCTGAGTCTTTGATGATCTCTTGACAAATGGATGATCATGTAAACCGAAATGCATAGGAATAGCATTCCAAAGACTTCTTCAAACAACAAAAACGTGGTTCATGCTGTGTATTGCAAGTCGACTTGCAATGGAAGAGAAAAAAAACGCTCTACAGAGAAGCACACAGTTTACAAAGATCAATGCAAACTTCCCAATGATTTGTGTTTGCCCTTGGATGGGCTTTTGAACTCACGTGTCAAATAGAAACACTATTTTCCCTAGTAAAAACATGCTACAAATGCCCTAGACAGGCTTTCAAAACCAAAACGCAAGTGCTGGAAATTTTTTTATTGAAACACTAAGCATATTTGCTTAAGACAGGCTTTTTAGGTGACGTTTCATGCTGCGAAAGTCATTTATGCCCTAGATGGGCTTCTTAGATGGCGTTGCAACTTACAAAACAATCTTCTCTTCATAAAAAAATGATTATATCTGTCTGGACGGACTTTTTAGGCAATGTTGCAATTCAAAAACATTGCATCAAGTGAGGATTTTATAATATAAGAGAAGAGACACTCTTTTTTAGCCGCGTTGTAAGTAAAAATTGCTGGTTTTATCTTTAAAATGGGCTTTTAGACCCTCTCGACACATATAATGATCATAAAAGGCCTTCAAATAATGGAGACGGGCTTTTCTGTGCCTTTTACAAGTCAGCTTCTCCATACACACGAGCTTTAGAACATCAATCGCAAATATTTTGGCCTTTTGAATAAGTATGAAGTCGGTTTTTAAAAAGCCTTTCAACATACTTTCTTTCCTTGTACTTGCTCAACGTCGGGTTTTTAAAACATCGATGCAAGCATAACATGTTTACTTTTAAAACAAAGATAGCAATTGCAAGCAAGCTTAAAAAGCCTGTCAACAAGTATAAGTTTATTAAAAACATCCTTTGTTCCAAAGACGGGTTCTCATGCACCTTTACAAGCATTTCAACTCTAAAGAGAAGGGATGCGATCAAGCTTAAAAAGCCCACTAATGCATTAAAATCTCACTAAAGTTCACATATTCCCTTACAAATATGTAATGGTGGATATTTGACCACATCGCAGTAAATGACAAAGAACAAGGACCTGCAGTCAGGCTTTAAAACGCCACCTGCAGGTTACTTAATTCCTCATCTCTCAGAATATAGCTCCGAATTAGGCCTACGATAGCTTGAAACGAGCGGAATTCAAAAAGCAATAAACCTAAGACGAAAATAAAACAAAAAACAAACAAAACAACCAAAAAAAATCAATCAAGGACTTGAAGGTTACCAAAAATCGTGTACTTGCAGTAAGGGAAGAAAAATTCTTCATTGCAAGAAAGACAGAAAAACTTGACGAAAATCTTCAAAAATGGCATTCGTAGGACAAAAGACTTGGGACAATTCAAGGGATAATTGATTGCCTTCAAAAATCATCTTAAGAATGCCATTCTTATAGAGTTTAAGCCATGAATTTACAAAAAAATTCGTAGTGTTGCCTAATTTTGCGAATACAAAATGAAGGACAGCATGATGCTGTTTCACAAGTCTAATTGTGTCTATGAGACGAATAGATATGTCTAAAGGCTGTTCAGACCCACCGGTTTCTTGGATGTTCTTAAAGGAGGTGATGAACTTGATGCCTCTAGAAGCTTGACAAATTACATCTAAGGATTTTTGCCAAAGGGAAGTGGCCTTCCAAATATAAATAGCCAAGCAAGATTTGCTTGAATTTTTGAGAAAAGTAGAGAGATAAATGCTGGAGTCTAGGTGGAGGGAGTTATATCTTCCTCATATTTTATAATAAATGGGCCATCTAAAGGTTAAAAATGTTTTAGTCCCAACCTCCTAGAGCTAGCAATAATGATAGATCTAGTCAAGACAAGGAATATTGGTGATCCATCTCAACCCATAATTGATGGGAGCACACCGTCATAGAGCCAGTTTATTTTGAGCCTGAAAGCTATTGAAGTATATCTCTCTACTAATGGAAGTTTAAATAATGTAATCATCCACATTAGAGCTACATCCACTTGTAGTCAGCGTACAATGCCTATTTATTTTTTATAATATTGGTTATTCGACAATGTAGTAATTGTTCGTATTAAGTTTGTTGGCACTCCCGGGTAGTTATAAATGTCGGTTGTTTGCTGGTTGCTTGACGGTCAAAGGAGTATGGTGGATGAACTGGAATCCTTGACCGACCACCTCTAGTCTTCTTCTCTGTAATAAATTCATGAGCGAATAAGTATATGTTTTACTCCTGTATCTGGTGTGTATAACCATCTTCATTATTATTATTTCATGCATGTAGTTTATTAGACAAAATAATAAACATTTGGCATAATTGCCTTCAAAAAATCGGGTCCGAGTTGCGTGATTCATGTCCTTGAATTCCAATAAAGGCGAGAAGAGGCCACAAGGTGTTCAAGACAAAGTGATCAAGTGATCTTTAAAGATTGTAGAACAAAGAGAATGAAGAAGAGGATTACGAGAAACATTTGAAGAAAATTTAGTTGGATGATTCCTAAGTCAGAGCCTTTCCCGAGAATGAAGTAAAAGCTGGAGCGTTAACCAAAGTTGTAGTCGGGATAAAGAAAACTATCTGGCCAGGAAGGCACAAATTGTATGTGTCTTGAGTAGGAGGATGTTGCTAGACACTTACCACTCTTGGATGAAACTTGTTTCAATCTTGCTGACCAAGCGGACAATGCGTCTGTGGAGTTCCATTATCCATTTGTGATTGAATAGCTAATAAGCCCATCATCTCAAAAGTAAACTATATACTTGAGAAACCCTTTTTGGACATGGACTACATTTAACTTGTCAACCCGAGGTAATGAACTAGAAATGGGCTAGCATGATCTATCCATCATAACATTACTTATATTGCTATCTAATCATTGTAAGGAAATTTATAGCAAAATAACTATTTACCCTTGTACAAGACAATAATAGACTTAATCAATCAACAACTATTATTATGAAATGATGTAAACAACTTCTATACTAGCTTAATGATGATTACAAGTGAAAATATTGACAATGCATAAACTAGAAACAAACCGAACTTTTGCATTAACAAACCCACTAATGCTGTTCAATGCTACAAGAATAGAGTCATGCAGCTCAAACAGTATTTTCCTTCGCAGATTCTAAGAACAGATTTAAACTAAATTAATTACTTCTATAAAGCATAAAAGAAATACTAAGGAGATGTACCTCAGGTAGCTCCCCCTGAGTGCACTCCACATGAACTTAACAGAAGAAAAGAACATGATGAATACTCAACGTGCTCATGGATGCATCCCAACAAAATACATAGATAGGCAGATTTAACTATAGTCAGGGTATATATTTTCAAAACAATATATATCACAATCTGTCATGACCTGATATTGACATATGGACAATATATATGTTTCGGATATATAATAGCTTAAAATATAAATATATAATTAATTATTAATTTATTTATTTAAGTTCCTTATTTAATAAACAAAAAGAGTATTAATCAACATTATTAATTATTTATTCAATATATAATAGAGAATAATCGATATTAAATCAATTGTGTTAATAATCAATCATTGATCATTATATAATTAATATCAATATTAATCCGTATTAATATTGATAATATCTATCAATATATATATTTAATTAATCAATATAAATTAGCCATTTAATATTATCATATTATTATTACTATCCATGTTAATAACATTAACCATATAATACGTATATGTGTAATGTCCCCATTTTTAGGCACACAGGATTAGCTTATTTCTGTGACCCTCGTGGGCTAATCGAGATGTTGGAGGGGGTCGTGTGGCAGAGACAGTGGTCAGTTTCCACTCTGGAGGTCTGTGATGCCAGGATTGCTCTTCGTTTGGGTCAGATTGACAAACTTACTGTTTATACTAAGTGTTTATTTCAGGTGTTCGTCATGATTGCTGTTTTTAGCAGTGCACTTGTGCATTGGTATCAGTGGAGTTGTGGAGTCAATTGTAGAGTTTACAGTTTGAGGGACTTACTATTTATAGTAAGTCTATTTTTGGCAGTAATTATTTGGGGCAGGGTGTCCTGGTGGTATACTTGGCAAAGCAGTTGTATTGACTTGGGGAGTTTTTTTGTTGAGGAGTTCGTAATTATTTAAGTTCACTTAGTTAATTATATTATGAGCTTATTTTATAAAGTCAAGTCATTAATTAGTTATAATGTCTTTATAATTAAATGCTGTCATTTAATGAAGGGAAATATAATTGAGTATTATATTTCAATGAAAGGTAATGCAAGTATAATGTTTTATTGTCATAATCATTTAAGTTATGCAAAGTGTATTAATGAAGCTTAGAGTTTGATTTGTATGGAGAAATTATAAATACCTCAAGAAGTGAAATTCGAAGGCATTCTTGATATATCATTTTTATGAGTTTGGTGATTCGGTGTGAAGTATGGAACTAAGGGTTTCATTTTCTTGATCTGGAGAATGTGAATTCTTTCAGATATCATTGCACTTTGAGTCAGCGTTTTGGCTGGTGAATTGTGTCTTCTTCAACAACTACAGCCAGTGGTCGAGATTGCAATTAATGGTGGAGGAGTTTGTTTTAGGGTTCAGCATTTGTGGAGTGGTGTTTTAATTTAATCCAGCATCCACTTTAGAGCAGCGTTAGATATTACAAGTTCTGCAATTTAAGAGCCAGGCACGATTTGGTCATGTTGGTCGCCAACATAGTTGTTTCCAAGCTTGACGCCAAGGGAGCAGCGTTGCATATAGCTGCGACTTATTTCAGCATAAGCATATTGATGTTGGATTTAGTATTCCAGGTTCTTATAGATGATTCTGATTTGAATTTGATTGTTTTGACTTTTATCTCTTCATGCACTGTAGTCTTTCTTTAAAATATGAAATCTGAGAGGATAATATGCCTGTGAATTGTATCTTCAATTCTTTTCTTGTATTGCAACTGATTTATGTTTAAAATAATAAAGGCAAAAATCACTTCATTGTCTGAAACTGGAAAGAATTCATTAATTTGGTGTAAATTGAGGGTCAGAGCAAGGCAGACTCTTTACAGTGGTATCAGAGCAGTTTTCCTGTTGTCCTGCGGGGGTGATATTTATTGGGCTTGATTGTTTGACTTGAGTGATCAACACTCTGGTTTTTTTTTGCAGCCATGGACAGATATAGGAAATCTAGTACTCATAGAAACCAGTTAGACAGTTTGAATTAAGAAAACAAACAAATGCCTTAGTTAAGGATATGGAGAAACAAAGGCAAACACTGGAAAGATTAAATGTGCCACTTTTAATTCTGGCAACTGTCGATAGGGCAGCAAATTATTTGGTTTCTTTGTTCAGTAGGTCCTCTACACATAGAAGATATGAGGAGAGACGTGAGTATTATACAGGTGAGACATCCATAAATCTCTATGATGAGTTTTCATCAGTTGCTGATTTTGGGGGAGATGTTCTTGTACTTAGTGGACTAGCCACTAGTCTTGTTTGCACACCAGAGGGTGGAGATTCTTTGCAGTAACATGTGGATGTGCCTGACTTGTTGGTAGATAGTGGAACTGAGTTTCGGCATCCTGAGCCTACTAGAGTTAGGGACATGGATCATGCTAGTGACGTGTCTTCTGCCATTGATGACAACCTTGCATCAGTTGGTAGCAGTATCAGCGATACAGGGTCTGTTTTTCCGGACACCAGTTCTTTATGTGAGCCTATCGTTGATGCCGTCAATAGGGAGAGAGTAGAGGATGTTGTAGATACCACTTTGGATTTTGACACCGTAGATGATGGTGTTATCTTTGAGGACTGCGAGGAGTATTTGAGCTCTGACAGCGTTGATATTTATGACAATTGTTGCAGTGTGGAGTCAGTACAGGAGACTATAGTCTTTTCCTGTACTGAGGATGTGAGCATGGAGCTACCCAGTGATGACACTCAGGATTGGAGTGTTGCAGATGAGTTAGGTGACATAGGTTCATGCCACAGTATAGATGATTCACGTGATGACATGGAGTCATGTATGCAGCCGAAGATAGCAGAGGGGTTTCAGATAGACGATGTTGATATTAGCATTGTGGATACCTTGGATGTTGAGTGTGAGGATGATGTGGGCTGCAGTGTGTTTGGTTTTTTATATCCGACATTGGGTATTGACTTAGCGTTGTCATCTGGTGGTGATGGGTCCCAGGATCCATTTTTATAGGGACTCAGGGATGAGGATGGCGAAGCATATGAGTGGCAAGAGTTTGTTACAGCCAGGGCTTCCACTCCTTTAGATGAGGTTACTTCTTTGGTGACTCTACCTGTAGCGAGTCATCCTTGATTTATTAGACCCTGGGGGAGGATTCTGAGTTGTTAGTGAGTGAGGATGGGACCTAGGATCTGGATTGTCATGTGGTTACAGAGGACGAGGTAGCTGAGGATTGTGATGAGTCAGATTCAGCAACAGCTTCCTTGGGGGTTGATGAGGATGAGTCCGATGTCAGTACTCAGTTGGTAGATGTGTGCTCGGATGACAGTACACAGAGATACAATGATCTTGAGGGGAGTTTGTTGGATACATCTCCCTTCCATAGTATTGACAGTGCAGTTGAGATTGTACATAGGAGACCCGTTGTGTAGAGTCATCATGTGACTAGCCAGTTGAGAGTCAGTAAGAGAGACATTACTTCTACTCTTGAGCATTTCGATGCCGCTCCTCAGTTGTTGGCTGTTTATGGTTGGGGTGCTCCTATGGCAGATGAGCAGGGTGGTGGTTACCTTTCCCTGACAGAGATTCATTCCTTGCGGGAGGCTGTCAGGATTTTGAGACAAAACTATTTACAGTTGGTAGCCGACTGAGATCACCTAGTTGAGTGGGGGAGTACGACATATGAGGCTCTGATGGACAGAGAGGAGGTGAGTGAGCTTACTCAGGAGCTCACAGCGACTTCTGAGGCTTTAGAGGGCACTCAATTAGTTCTCTAGGAGTCGCAGTTGTAGTTGGGAGAGGTGAATGTGGAGTTGGAAGGGATTCAGTCTTTGCCAGCCATAGATCCAATGTAGTTACATATAGTGGTGGTTGGTGATGAGTTAGCTTCCATAGTTGGTAGTGATGGATGTGTTTGGGACACAGTTACATCCATCCTTGAGACAAATGTAGTAGATGCAGAGGCGGTTAGTGCATGAGTGGAGGACAGTAGAGCGAGTTTTGTGGTACCTGGTTCTCTAGTTGTTAGCACGATAGCAGATGATACAGAGCAGGTTTTTGGGAGTCCTGTGGTAGCCAATGTGGATTTGTTCGAGAGTTGTGTGCCAGTTGTTGACACCACTCCATTTGATTCACAGGATAGGGACAGGGATAGGGTATCATCTGGTTTGGAGACTTGTTCTCATGATGATTTGTTTCCTTCTGTCGGAAGCAAATCTATTCCTCCTTTTCTTACAGCTGATAGTGATAGTTGATAGTGATAGGCAGTTGGTAGGGCCGCAGGTTCAGAGAGATCAACTGTGGATTGCAGGGGAGCAGGTTGATGCTGCTTCTTATGATTTCTATTGCACGAAGTCGTTCATGGAGTACTTGCTTGAGAGTCCGATTTTACAGGAGGGACCTTTCGTAGCTTCTGAGGGTACACTCATTCGGGGTTCTCACGGTATTCGGCTTTTAGTGAGGAGAATTTTAGTTACTTTGACTACAATGCTTCCTCACAGGGATTTTGTGGTTGGGTTTGATTCACGGTTCGATTTTGATGAGCCTCTAACGAGGATTGGAGATTTTCACCATGATTACATAGTGAGGAGTGCTCATCATTTCTCTTTTGACCCACCGATGGAGGACTTGTTTGCGCGTCGGTGTGGGTTGGCTCCAGGTTTATACCATTCCTTTTGGGATGTGTTTTCTCCATCTGCAGATGATGGGGTTGGTTACTGCAAGTTAGCAGGAGGTGACTTGCAGGGTCAGTACATCCTGGATGGTTTTACAGTGGATGGATATCTAGATTGCGGGAGTACACAGGGTAGATTGGCACGGTGTGCAAGGAGCTTTGGTTTGTTAGATGGTTTTGGATATCCATTTTTCTTTGTTATGGATGGTTGTGAGTTTCATCTCTACTGGGATCCAGGTAGTGATTGGGTTGACACTGCAGATTGTGTGGGTCGCTATGGTTGGCATGGTGACAGTGTGTTTTGGTTAGCTCAGTGGATGGTGATTTCATCACAGGAGTTTGCAGGTGATCACAAGGACATTACTCCATTCTATCCTTGGGATCCAGGTGGAGTTTTCTGTTTTGTTTTTTGAGATTGTTTGGGGACAATCAATTTCAAGAAGGGAGGACTGTGATGTCCCCATTTTTAGGCACATGGGATTAGCTTATTTGTGTGACAATAGTGTGGCAGAGCCAGTGGTCAATTTCCACTCTGGAGGTCTGTGATGCCAGGATTGCTCTTCATTTGGGTCAGATTGACAAACTTACTATTTATAGTAAGTGTTTATTTCAGGTGTTCGTCATGATTGCTATTTTTAGCAAGAAGCCTGTGCATTGGTATCAGTGGAGTTGTGGAGTCAGTTGCAGAGTTTCCAGTTTGAGGGACTTACTATTTATAGCAAGTCTATTTTTGACAGTATCTATTTGGGGCAGGGTGTCCCGGTGTTGGACTTGGCAGAGCAGTTTTATTGACTTGGGGAGTTTGCTTGTTGAGGAGTTCATAATTAATTAAGTTCACTTAAATAATTATATTATGAGCTTATTTTATAAAGTCAAGTCATTAATTAATTATAATGTCTTTATAATTAAATGCTATGTCATTTAATGAAGGGAAATATAATGGAGTATTATATTTCAATGAAAGGTTATGCAAGTATAATGGTTTATTGGCATAATCATTTAAGTTATGCAAAGTGTATTAATGAAGCTTAGAGTTCGATTTGTATGGAGAAATTATAAATACCTCAAGAAGTGAAATTCGAAGGCATTCTTGATACATCATTTTTGTGAGTTTGGTGATTCGGTGTGAAGTATGGAACCAAGGGATTCATTTTCTTGATCTGGAGAATGTGAATTCTTTCAGATATCACTGCACTTTGAGTCAGCGTTTTGGCTGGTGAATTATCTCTTCTTCAGCGGCTGGAGCCATTGGTCAAGATTGCAATTAATGGTGGAGGAGTTATCATGGAGAATTGGAATCATTACACAATACAGGGAAGGCACTAGTATGCATTCAAAGCTCCATTTCGTATTTATCTGATTATATATCTAGCAAGGGTGTTGATGTGCTTCAGAATGGTTTTATGAACAAAGGAATCTATTTTTAAGTTCTGTGAGCACATATTTTGGAGAACTATCGTTTTACTGAGTTAATGTGTTCGATTGGAAACTAGTCTAGTGACTGCAAACAAAATTTGAATACACACTTCTTGGACAAGGTGTATGCATCGGACTATATGCTAAGTAACCTGATCTTTAATAGAAATTGTTGCTTTTCTTGTTTAATATGTATTCAGAAATTAATTTTGAGATGCAATAATTGTTACTGTAAAATTTGGTACAATTTTCCTGTCTGGTATAAGTTATAGACAGGAAGGAGTACCATACAATTTGAATTTAGTGTCAATCTTAACTTTAAGAGACCATACAAGGGGACATTACACAATCATGCAAAGCTTTCATATAGAGAGTTTGCAGAAGCTTTGAAACATTCCACTGCACGTGTATTATCCATGAATCTAGGAGAAAGATTTACAAACCATAAAGACACCATAATTGTAAGAAACCATCCTAGTATAACTACAACTCTTAATCACTTGAAACAAGTTTATTAACTCCATACTTCATCATCCAGAATAATAAATTAGTTTGTTATATACCAACAAACTGAAACTAGAACAAGTCTTAGAGTTCTTATGTCTGAGTTCTTTCTCAAATTAGAGCTGCATATTTTCTTACTCAATCATTACCTTAATATGTATACTTAGAATAGTGGTGAGTGTTCCCGCCTGTCACGCGGGTGACTTGGGTTCTATCCCCGACAATGACACCAAAAATGTGGAGTTCCATTATCCATTTGTGATTGAATAGCTAAAACCTGTCATCTCAAAAGTAAACTATATAATTGAGTAACCCGTTTTGGACACAGACTACATTTAACTTGTTAACCCGAGGTAATGAACTTGAAATGAGCTAGCATGATATATGCACCATAACATTACTTAGACTGCTATCAAATTATTGAAAGGAAATTTACCGCAAAATAACTATTTACTTTTCTTCAAGATTGTAATCAACTTAATCAATCAACAGCTATTACTATGAAATGAGCTAAACAACTTCTATACTAGCTTAATGACGAGTACAACTGAAAATATTGACAATGCATACACTAGAAACAAACTGAACTTTTTCATTAACAATCCACTAATACTTTTCAACAGTACAGGAACAAAGTCATGCAACTTAGATAGTATTTTCCTCGACTGATTCTAAGAACAAATATAAACTAAATTAACTACTTCTATAAAGTATAAAAGAAATACTAAGGAGATGTTCCTCAAGTGAGCCCATTTGAGTACACTCCGAATGAACTAAACAGAAGAAAAGAACTTGATCAATACTCGACGTGCTCATGGATGCATCCCAAGAAAATACACAGATATGCAGATTTAACTATAGTTTTATTATCCATTTGTGACTGAATAGCTAATAAGCCTATCATCTGAAAACTAAACTATATACTTGAGCATTTTGGCTGTACATACTTATTACATTGCAAGTCTCTTTATTAAAAGTCCTTTCTTATTTTTGAGAGGTTGTTATGGTTAGCAATTTATAGCTATTGATGACTGCAATTTGTGCAGAGCGTTGCAAATCATTAAGTGCTTCAGATGATACTGGTTTAGAGCTTGATGGGGGCACTGGACACAAAAGGCCACCTCGGAAAGTCAGGAAAAAGGTTCAAACAACTCATGAAAGTATCCTTTGTAAATAACAAATACACGAAGGTTGTCAGTATAACACTGTTGAGATAAGAATGCTTACACCTAGTAAAATTCATTGAAGGTCTTGCTGTATTGTAAGTCTGAAAGTGAAAAGTACATAAGATGTTAATCTCTCAGTTTATTTTGTGGATTGGCACATTTATAAGTTTTCCTTGAAAGATATGAATCATAATTGCCAAAAAATTTGCATAAAAGAACAAGGAATTTTTATATGGCATGGGCCACATAATGGTCAATTAATTTGCTTGATTAATATACAACATTGGTTTATTTTACTATTCTATGGATAGTAATTCTACTAACAGTGCAATGTTTGTGTCCTGGTTCATGTCAGAGCACCTATTTTTTATTCATTTGGAGAATTTAAGGTCAGTGCAACAGTAGATCCAAAGTAATGTAGAGCATAACAATCACAATCATTATTTCTTGGCATGTTCATAGAGAAGGGTTGACCACACGGCAGAGTTTTTTAATATTGAACGGGCTATAAGGCAGAGTTTTTTTTAATATCGGACAGACTATGAGGCGGAGTTACATATAGGCTTATTAATGATTGTTATATTGTTTCCTGCCTTTGATGCCATTCTCTAGTTTGTCCTTGCTCCTGAATGCCCTAGCTACTTTCCACTTGTCTGTGCCATACAGTTGGGTGTTTACATTATTGAGGTCCATCAGTAAATCCTTAGCTTTTTGAAAGACCAGGCTACAGCAGCAGGGGAACAGGAAATATCAGAATCTTTTGATGGGGAAGATACTTGTGCTTCAGAATCAGCAAATGTTGATGATTGTCATATGGGAATTGCATCCTCAATGAGCAGAGAAGTCAAAAGTAAGATAATTTTTATTGTTGGTATTTGTTTTTACTGCTTCTTCGTTGATGATTAATATGAAATATGTCTATATTTTCTATGTTATTAAGAACTTCTACATGTACACGCTCATTAGTGATTTTACAGAAATTTTTAAGGATTGAATAGTGTAATGACTAATGGGACTAAGAAGGTTGTTGAAGTGTTTAATTCTTTTTCCAATGGAATCCTAAAACTATCTGCAATTTTTGGAATTCGTAATAGAGACATGTTATGACTTGACACCTCTACAATTAACATCATAAGGCTTTTTTTTTCCCAATTCTTTAAGAGTATTGCACTCTTATCTTCACTATAGGTAATTCGAGAGATGTGGTATAAATCACTTTTTTTGGGATAAAAATAAGTATATTAACATAAATAATGCTACAAACTCTCACCAATCATTAGAGTAGAACAGCCACTTGAGAAAGAACTCCTGAAAAATTGTAATAGCCCGAGAATTGCAATCCAAGATAAGACGAGAAGTGGTTACATACACAGCTGTGATTGAAAGAAACTTGAACTAAGTATAGAAAGTTGAAAGAGAGCAACGATTGGTTACATAGACATCTGTAATTGAAAAAAACTTGAACTATGTATATAAAGTTGAAAGAGAGCAATGATTAGGTTTAGTGTATGGGGTCGAAAGGATAAGATGGAACATTTGCAAGGTCAGCAACATTCACTTTCCTTTTTGTTTTGAATCAAAAATATAATTGCCTTTATTGTGACAAGGATTGGACTTGGGTTTGAATGGGAAAGAGGTCACTGTGGTAAAGAAAAGGATTGGGAAGGTTTTTTGCAGTTTGTGATTGAATCTTGCAAAAAATAATAAGATGCGTTGAATAGGATTTAAACTATAAGTGACCGGGATAGGAATGCAGTTGGTTACGCGATGAAAGGGAACAAATATAAGCTCGCTACTGTACAAGGTAGCATTTACAATTGAGTTTGCGAGTGAGACTGCCGAGAAGGATAGGTTGGCCTTGATAAACTTAAGAGATTCGTGTAAGTGTTAATTCTCACATGTATAATAGTGAAGATGATGCTGTCCTAGATTGCAGATAACCTTTGAAAAAGAAGAATTGACAATTGGGATTGCTTATATTAGTCTGTGAACAAAGTGTGACAGCAACAATTTGGCAATTTAATTTGCATAGTGATTTTAGGCCTAAGATGATGCTTAAAGGATAGACAACTTTGTAGAACTAAACGTGCTATAGTAGAAACCTAAATATTAATGACAAAAGCCAGGATTTAAAGTTTACGATGTAATGCAAATTAGTTGGATGTATTGAATGCCTATCCAAAGAAGGTGCAGTATCATCTTTTTTACTACTGTCTATCCAATAGTGTACATGTGGGAGCAAGTAAATTTGACCTACATCATGCCCATTAGTGACTAGAGTGCCTTCCAAAATGGTTCAAGAATTTTCTGTATAATGAAACATGATGATGGATTAATGGTTTTGAATTTTCAAAAGGCACGAGAATTAACGTTTTTGGGAATCTGTCTTATAATATGTACACAATCATTGCCGCTTTTGGTGGTGGGATAACAAACAGAAATAGACGTACATAGGTTAAAAAAGGCTTTGCCAGAACTAGAAGATGCATGTTCATAATTTGTGGTTGTAAAAACTTAAGAATTAGATTGAGTAAATATGGCATGCTTTCTGATGCAGAGTCACTGGACAAGGTGGAAAACACTCACTCCAATCAAGTTTAATCTATAGGACAACCTTACACTAACCCTTGCCCCAAGAGGTTATGCCACATTACCGTTGCAGAGATGACATAGGCTCAATATGAGATGTTTTCTTGGCTTTAGGGACCCAAACAACTTTGTACAAGTCACCAAAACAAACCCACAACTTTTTTTTGTATTACTTTGTAAGGACACCCAATTCCTTGTAGCCCTATCCAGCGGGTATTCTGACCTTAACTCACATGCCATTGACCATGGGCCCAAACAAATGATCATTCCAGAATCCAGATACCCTTTTTGGGAGATGTGAAACATACTTCAAAACCAGTATGGGGAATTTTGGACAGAGGGTTTCCAAACTCACTGATCACAGTGACCTAATAGGGCAATTTGGTCTCCAACTCTAAAGCAACTACCCTTCAAATTGTTCATCCAACACAACCAACACCTGGAACACCTCTGTCTTGTCTTCAAAACACATAATCCACCATCTCCCAGAGCCTAACCACTCAAATTTATCTCTGCTACTCAATTTGCATTCGAATCAACCTTTCCTAGGCCTGTCACTTTGAGATGCCAGGCCTAGGACATGATGCCATTTCAAGCCATTTCATTGAACTGCTCTGAAACTACCAGAATCCAAAAGTACATCCTACAACCTAACATTCCCCACAAGATCAGAGTTTTTGGCCAGTGGAATGTTAGGTTATTTGCATTTTTTCTCCAAACCCTAGGTTATGAGGCTTTCAAACCAGTCTGCACTAATTCTGCTATAACTTGAACAATACTTAATGAATTTACACCAAATCAACGCCAATGGAAAGATAACTTATAGTACTATCTATTCATATGCATTTCAATCTTCTACCAATCCGTAAAGATCCGTACAATGAGACTGTTTTAAAAAAAAAACTGTGGAAAATCAGAGCAATTTATTAATGGCAATCCCAAATCTTCAACAACCAGCCATGCCTAGACCCAAAGAGGCATTTATAGACATAATTCAACTTCCACAACCGATCCCAACTGGTTTTCAAACCATCTGACTGTTGGGATTACAATTTGTTTAATTTTGCAAAAGTTGCTCAAGCAACTTTTTGCAATATTTGCCAAACCTTGACAAACTGACTCAAATCGCTCCATGGACCCTTCTAGCATGCCACACATGGCTTTACAACATGAATTTGACCCACTCTACCTCATTTACACATATTTGAGGTGTTTGACCTTCTTGACCAATTAGGTCCTGAATGACAATACAAAGACAATTTGGCCTTTAGGCTTTGTAAAATGGTTCATAGCATTATGAAATGTTCCCACAATGGTCCTGAGGACCTTATTACAAACTTGGACACTACTATAAAATCCAAAATCATTAATAGGTCTCTTGGACCCATGGGTGCACCTGCACCACTTTCTTAGGTTGAGAGCATGTTTGATATTTTTCATCATATGTGAAAGTTAGAAATTAGTTACAATTTAAGAATAGACACAAAAATGGATACTAGTTACAAAAAACTAATTGTAACTACTTATTATAGTCAAGTATATTGAATATAAAAATAATATTCTATACCCCCCTTAATGACTGAATTGGTAGGATCAAGAGGTTTAGCCATGAAATTACACTATGGCCCTAGAGATGTGGAGAAGCAAGAATAAATATCTGCATGAGCAATCTTCATTAAAATAGGCATATGATAAATATATGCAATAATAACATAGGAACATGATTTGTTGCAAAATTATCAATTCTTTTGCCTGTTGTCTAAGGTGATGGATTTGACTTGGTGAAGTCATCATCAAGCTTACCTTCATGATACCATCAAGGCCTTTGACGCAGAACAGACGAATTTTCTTGAGACAAGGTCTCAGCTGGACATGAACTTCGTATGGGGTGAATCTTAGTTGGAATGAAGATGTATATAGTTTTTCCTTGTTGATAAATAGGTGGAGAATAACTAACCAAAGGCTAATGCATTAGAATGCCCCATGAACTAGAAAGTACATCTGTCATTGGTGCCACAATACTACCTTCTATCTTGACCTTGGAATTAGGACTGGACCACAATGTCTTTGGTGTACCATGTGCACTAGGATCAATAGAATTGCAAAAGCATTTGACATACCACTCGGCCTAGTGCCTCGAACAATTATTTTATTCTACTCTACATGAAAAACAAGGCATTCTGTTTTACAAAATTGAATTAGAAAATATTAGGATATTTTTGTAATTTGGCTAATGTTAGGTTTGCATTCATTGATTCCGTTGCCTCTTTCCCCTACGTCGCTCTTCACCCACTCACCATAATTGCTCTATTTCAATCTCTTAATCAACAATACATTGACATTACTTTAATAAGAGGCAATTAGTTTCTATCCTTATACTTTCTTAATCACCATCTTCCAACTTTCGAGTAACTGATATTAGTAACAACTAGCTTTGTCCATGAGATTCCTTGCTCACAAGTTTAATGTTTGTTCCTTCTTAAGGCCACTTTTCTGACTTATGCTTGGTCTATTTCTATGTAATTGAGTTCTTTGGAATAGTTCTTAATATTTCAAAAAAAAAATACTGCCGATTTAGGTTCAGCTCTAGGACAACCCTTGGTTTTCCTAGAGTTTGACTAGGGCACCTTGGGTACCCAATGGTTTCTTCTTGGGTGAACTTAGGCTGCAACCATGGAGAATCCTTAAAATGATGCTGATTTTTTTGTTCCAGGAGGTCTAGAGATTCAATTAGCGGTTGAAGTGTTCAAAACATATCTCTATTGAGTTTGAATTTGGAGTCACCGTCTTCATATAGTTTTGTATACAAGTGATTCGACCTTCTCTCTCAACACATGGTTATACTGAGAAGGGGGGGGGGTGAATCATTATAACAACAAACTTTTACTTATTTAACTTAATATCATAATCATATAACTTAATCTCATAAACATATTCATTGCATATTATCATTCACATGAGATCTAACTATCATGTAATACGAATAGAAAACAAGATATACATGGAAACCCTAATAGGAGTAAACCATGGAAAATTAATGCTTTCATATTAATTCTTCTTACAAAGTTCATAGACATCAACCCTCATTCAATTCGTGAGAACCTTTTCCACTAGAGGCATTGACCCCTCATTCTATTTGTGAGCAATTGCCTACCAGAGGCATCAATCCCTAATTCAATTTTCGACCTTTTGAATGTTGCTTCTACAATGGGTGATGGATATCCTTTTCTTCCACAAAATCTCTTCTTTAAATTACTATTGTGGTGACATTAAATCTTTGCATGAAACCCTCTTCAAAAGTCTTCACCAATGGCTCCTCATCAAATTGTGTATATGCTTGATTCTCTTCCTTATTTGCCACACTTTCTTCTTAAGATCTTACTCTCTTTTATATCTTAATACCTTAATGAAAGAATGGGACTTCGTCGAAAGGATACACCCATATGAATTATCATGTCTCTAACAAATCTGTCGTAATTCCTTACAATCACATCAGTAAATGATCTTTTTTAAACTTTTCTCTTCATGATTTAGGCCTTCCACTTGACAATACACTTCACCTCTTGTCATCAAATCTGTTTTTTCATGAAATGCTTAATGCTCCAGCACATCTACCTTTTCATATGATATCGTACTTAGGAACTTTATCACTCACACACTCCTCTCTCTACAATATCAATTGTCTCATAAAATAACCTCTCTTACATCTCTTTCCCACAAGAGTTGATTCCTTAGGGACACTTCTCTTTTTACCAATGATATCTTTTGACTTATGCAATTTTTAACTTTAACAAATCACATCCCTTGAATGTATTTGTAAATTGCTTCTCTTGAGGAGATGTTTTTAAAATATACTTCTATTAACTTTGACAAATCATACTTTAATACTTTTGTCAACATATTCTTAATTAAATCTCACCGTTTGTAAACTGATTTCGTGTACAAAATGAATCTTCACCTTTTCGTAACTTTATTAATCACCTTTGTTTAGTTGCTGCTTTGTCTCTTAATCACCATTCTTTAATCTTTTATCTTCTGATAGAATTCCTGGCTTATTTAGTCGCTATTCGTATTAGATTAAAATACATCATCCCTTTTGGATTGCTGCATTGTCTTATTCAATGGTTGCTTAATGACATAGAACATACTTCAAATTGCTTAAGTCGGGCATTCAAGTCAGTTGTTCTTCAGAATACTATAAATTTTCATTGTTTCATATGCGATGCCTTTTCAATGTGTCTTCAAATAGAATCACTAGATCTATATTTGTGTTTAATGAATGTTCTTAAGATCACTGCCCATGATCAATGTTGATGCTTTATCTTTGGATACATATCAGTTTCTGTTCAATGTGATCTGAACACTCCATTTAAATCTAGATGAGCATAATAATAATATAAATTGCTTTTCTTCAGTCCATATTTTCTTCATTATTGTCCTTCTATCATAAACTATATCATTCTTGAGAGTGACCATAACATACAATGTTTAGTGTCTTATCACCTTATCATTAAGTTTTTGACATTGATAACAATATTCTCAGTCTTCAAATTAACGACATACTGGTGTATAACATTTGATATTAACAATCTTGATTCGTCTTCTCTCATTTGTCATCAAAGATGATGATGCCAATCTTTTAGCATTCCTTGCACAACAATCTTACCTTTGACATCAATGATGAAATCTAACAATCAAAATTGAGTGCCCTTGACATCAATGACAATATTTCCAACAATTTATTCCTTGGGTCTATAGAGCATCCTTTTCTATAAAGGAGGTCCATGATTGGTTATGAGCATGGTAGACAAAATATTTTGAGGAAAAATTGGCACATCAAAAACATAAGATGTTATAAAAAACTGGGGGCTTTAAACGGGGAAAAATTGGATATAAAAATATGTAAAATTGTTTAAAAAGGGAGAAAAAATAGTTGAATTTGAAATTTAAGTCATTCCAATAACATAGATATATAGAGAGAAAATAAAATTTAGTGTTTAGCCCACCGATTGTTGAATGTAGATTTTTGTCATCAATGTTAAAGTCGCTATTTGCATTTTGTAAATTACAATTCACTCAGTGCATAAATAATAATATCCAAATGCTAATAATTTCCAAAATTGTTGTCCTCAATTATGTCTTCTTCGCAAAATTGGGGCAACCCTACGAAATTTTCTTGTCAATTCGTAGTAGTATCCTCTATGATTTGAATGTTCTGGATAAAGTGTTTATAGAGATAATTCGTCATCCCTGAAAAGTTCTTTGTAACACACGTTTCATGCGTTCTTAAGTCCTTTTCTTTGTTTTTCTCTTTCTTATTTGCAATTTTTAATCTTGATTTTCCCTCGAGTCGATAGCCCTTTGAAATACGCTCGTTTCGAGCTAACTTAGACATCAAACGAAGTAGTATAACTCAAATTATGATGTAAAAGGTGGAGTTTTTCAGGCTGACTGCATATTCTTTAAAAATCTTTAAAAGGTGGGGTTTTCAAAGTCAATTGCACTTGTTCGAATTATATTTGATATATTAAATGGATTTTAAAGTTCATTTTCAAATTTCAACTCATTCCGAGTTGATTTGACTATAGTTTTTAATGTTTTTATGAAAATAGCTTTAAAATAATCTAATTTCATCTTACTTTATTAAAACACTATAGTTATATATTAAATTAATTCAAAATTAAAGACTTAAGTATAAAAGGTGTGGTTTTTATTCTTCATTGCATGTCATTAATGTGCAAAACACTTTTTAAAACTCACCTCTAACTCTTTTTCATATTAAATACGTTGTTTTTAATAGTGACTGCATGTATATTCTATGTATTTTGAACATATGCAGTTGAACCTTTAAAGAGCGTATTTAATCCTTATGAGTGTTGTTTTTATATGCGATTGCATATTTAAAACAATGTATTTAAAACTCTCCAGGTGGCTTTTTCTTTATAGAAGTCTTGTTTTAAAAAGATATGTAAATGCACTCCAAGAGTGCGTATTCACTTCTTTGTTCACTATCTTTCCTTATGGTGTTGAATTTTAAGAGCATTGCATATTTTTAAAATATATGCAAATGTGTTTTAAAATAACGTTTTTAATGAACTACCAAAGGTGTCGATTTTAAAGTGGGTTGCATA
>MU228320.1:2649885-2665016 GCA_018584345.1 Thuja plicata | reverse complement strand
CCTTATGGTGTTGAATTTTAAGAGCATTGCATATTTTTAAAATATATGCAAATGTGTTTTAAAATAACGTTTTTAATGAACTACCAAAGGTGTCGATTTTAAAGTGGGTTGCATATGTTGAAATGATTCGCAAAGATACTCTTTAAATAACGTTTTTAATAGTTTGTCCTAGACGTCGAATTTGGAAGGCTTTGCATAAGTGCCCTTGCATCTACAAAGCATATTTTGGTTGCTCTTCTTCTAGGTGTCGGTTTTTAGAAGCATTGCATATGCTGTTTAAAATACAAGCATATGTAATGTGATCAAAACAGTCCGCTTTTGACTATTTCTTCTTCAAGAACACTTCATTTAAGGAGGGTTTGAGCATCTTCAATCTTTTTCTCAGCCTATGAACTGATTTTGGTAAGTTATTTGTTCTTTTTGTGGATTTATTTTACCATTTTGGTTGGGATTTATGCCCTAGACACCGGTTTTCTTCCTCATTGCATATACAAAAGAAATAGTCAAGATGGTTGCTATTTCTTTGCATTTTATCTCTCATTCTTTCCCACTTGGCTGTATATGCATATTGACTGTCCAAAATTAAAGGAAAGAGACTAGGAATGTGATCTATATATACTCTTTCTATCCAATCTTTCCTAAATTCAAAAATCCTTTGGATTTATTTCAGAATTGCTCTAAATTTGGAAGGCTTGCTTTTCTTTGCATTTCTCAAAGGAATGTAAGAAGTTCTTGCATTTTCTTTCTTTGTTTTTCTTGTATATGTAAATCTTCCATTTCACTTTCAGATTTACATGTTATTCTTGTCTTTCCATTTCCATCTTCTTCTTCCATTTTCTTCTAAGTTGCATATGAGGATGTCATTTATCCTCATATGCAGTTGGGATTAAAAACCCCGTTCTTGATGGTGACTTTACAAAATGCATGAAAAGATGCAAGGTGCTGCGCATATGCAAGATGTAATAAAAAGACCACCTACATGCTTATATGTCAAAAAAGAATGACTTGTGATGAGACATAAACATCTCACTTATGAATAAAACAAAAGGAGATTCCCAACATGCAAAGAAAACCGAAAAGCCCACCTTCATGCTTTTTCATGTTTTTTTTATGAAATGCAATATTGAAAATTTGCTCATGCATGAATGCGTCCATGTATTCAAATTCTGAGGTTGCTGTCCGACTCCGCATACATGTAGTGCCTCCAAAATACTAAGTTCTTCCCAATATGCATTATGGATTGAAAAACCCACCTCTTTCATAATGTCCAATATGTAAAACCGTCAAAAAAGCCCACCTTTTTGTGTCCTTTTATGACCTTTCATGAGATGTATGTTCTTCTCCTCAAATAATGAAGAGCTGTGTTGCAAGAAGAAAAGTACTTCCTATACGGTTGCAAAGAAAAGGAAATCTTCCCCAAAATACGACATATGATGTTCTTCCCAACGTGTGATTAAGTTCAAATATCTTGATTACAAATTCCACGGTTGGAGAGGCATATGAAGCAGGAGCAACCATATGATGGAGCCAGACAAGGTGAAAAGTGTTGAATAATGAGCATATAGAATGCTTTCAAAACTGAAATAGAAAGACACAAAGATGCCTCTCAGTGATCACCATTATGATGTAGAGCGATATGCTGACTCATGTTCTGGTTCGAAATGCTTTCACCAAACTAGAACACATCAATCATCAGGCATCCTGTAGCAGCATGAAGATCAAAAAGGATGATGCAAATAGTTGTTGTGTCTTGTCAGACACTTAGATGCTTTCATTATGCATTTTGTAAAAGTGTAGAATCTTTGACAGATTACACAAAAATATGTAAAGTAGTCTCATGTAATCATCCTGCAAGGACATTAGGTCCTGCAGCATTGAATAAGTCAAAGTTAGTTAGTTAGAGATAAGGATAGAATAAGTCAAAGTGGTTAAGGGTTTCCCCTTTCTTATCCACTTTTCTCTCTCCTCTTCTCCTATATAAGGAGGGAGCTCATTGTAAATAGTCATCTTTTGTTTAAGCAAGAAAGGCTATACTTGAGAACTTGTGTGATGAAAAATTTGTGTTTCATTGCACGAATTGTCAAAAGTGAATAAAAGTAGCAAGATTTTCCGAAGGACCAAACTTTGTGTTGCGAATCTTGGGATTGAATGGTGTGTTCTTATGTTGCATTGTTCAATTGTTCTTGAATTCATTTCATGAGCTAAACTTGTGTAAATCATTGGAGGTTTCAATTCACCTTTTGAGAGACTTTGAGCTACAAGAGGAGAATTGCTATAATAGTAGTGGCTGTGAATACTGGGAATTGAAGATTTTGAGCTTCAATTTTGAGTATTTTTCTTTTAATTTCAGAATTATTAGTGAGAGACTTTGAGCCTCACTATTAGTTCTCGTTATCTCGAAATAGGATTAATTGCAAGAGACTTTGGGCCCTTGTTTTAATTCACTAAATATATTTATAACTGCTGCCTTAGGAGTTGTTCTTACGTCAATTGATAAGTCACTGGTATTATCGTAGCAGTAGGTGATCTTTGTAGAGTTAATAAGTTGTCTTTGTTTGTGAATCTTTTCTTTAAAAAAGAGGAAAGGATTAGAAGTATCACCCTTATTCAATTTCAGTTGAAATCCTACTGAAGCCACCTACGATAAGAAGGGAGCCTCCCCTATTGCTGAGAGGAGAGATTTATCTCATTATACCGTTGTCTAAAGTCACAATTTTGTAAGGTGTAGTCTTAGTAGCTTACAAAATTTTTAGCCAACAGAAATGAAGGAATAGAGATTGCATCCATGTTAATTGACGTAACATGAATGATGATCACGTGTAGGTATAATGGTCATTTCTGATAAAAATGAACGTTCTAAGCATTCTAAATGGCAATTGAGTCACTCCAATATATGAGCCTTTAAATATATTCAATCTCGAGCTTCCCAAGGCCGCGCAAGGATGTGAAGAGCCCATGGTTGGATATTACAACACTCAAACCTTTGATATATTTTGGTATGTACAGTATGCACATGAGTAAGTTCGGAAAACGGAAATTATATTGAAGATTTCATCGGATCATCTGCAGGCTGAATTTCATTAATTGAAACACATTGATAGCAATTGATTCTTTTGAACGAACCTTATTTCTAGTTATCAATGATTGATTGTTTGTTTATTTGATTAGGCGGCTGTTTAATTATAAATGATATTTGCCATCTGTACAAATTGCCAGTAGAAATCATATTTGTATAAGTGTTGAGGGCATGTGAAAGGTCGATGTTTTCTTTTCTGTTTGGTTGTTTTATAACTTGCCATCAGTTATGTTCAGTTATAAGATAAGATAAGTTAAATCTATTATTGTCCAACAAAAGACCACAACGGGTCAAAGGGACTGCCAAGTACATCAATAAGTGCCCTGCCTACAGCAAGGACACCAAACAATGCCCATAGAAGAAAGAAACAACTGAAATAAAACAGAAAGAGGGATCCAAAGGAAAAGAGTCCAATGGAAAAATGATGAAAACTTCCCGGGCCCAATTAAGGGTTTCGAATCGCTGTGTAAAACTTTTGAACGGAAGGATAATTAGTAGGACTAGTCTGAATCATGGGCCGCCTTGGAGTAAACCCTGGATGAGGATGGCTGCTACCAAAAAGAGTTCAGACTCGGTTTCACAGGCCTAGAATAAGTGGTGGGGCCCATCTAACGCTTGGTACTGTGTGTTTAATGAATCCCTGTGAAGAAGGAAGTAATAAATTGACAGGGTGGAGGTGTTGCCGGATGTTGGTGCCGGAGTGTGTGCTCCCGAAGCCTTAGTGCTTCTTGAAAATAAAGGGAAATGCATCTTTGGTCCGTATATTTGCAGGTGGAGAGCGACCACGCTTGAGGCAACAGAACTTCCCCTTAATCTTGTAATAGATAGGACAACGAAAGATGAAGTAATTCTCAGACTCAACCTCCCCAATGCTGCAAAGATGACAAATCCTGTGCCCTCTCTCAATATGATGGTCGGTCTCGCAATGAAGCCAATGCGATCCTTCTCTGAAGGAGCCAAGGGGGATCCTAAGGGAATGTGCCCAGTGGTGTGAATAGTAGGAAGGGTGAACAATGAGTTTGTCCTTCAAGTCGAGAAATTTCTCTGTGTAGAAGGCCATCTTAGGGCGAAGACTCTCGTGGGGGTTAACCCAAATAGTATGAATGAACTGCTTGTAAATGTCATCGCTGATGTACCTATTCAACTCTTGGCGGGGGGGAAGAAGATGGGGGGGCATCACGAGAGTACTGGAAAGGAGGGAGACGATCCATAACAATTCCAATAGACCCAAGGAGGGCTGAAGTCTCAGCAAACCATCCATGAGCCTGACCTGAAGAATCAGTAGAAACAACAATAGATTCAGAAGAGCAGTAGGTAAGGTAGGGGTATCTGTGACGCGCCTCACTCGAATCATTAAAGCCCCGAATGCAGTGAAGGTACCAAACCAGATCGAATATGACTTCAAGCTTGAAGGGACGTGCCCTGAACTCTGCAAGAATAATGTTGTGTGGGATGGATTGCTTGCACCTGATAATGCGACGGAGGAGGAGACTCTAAACTCACTTAACAAAGGCTCAATCAGAATCTAACAAAGGACCCCACACCATTGAGCCATAGAGGACAGTAGGTCTGATAAGTGTATCCATAAGTCATTTTGGACAAGGTGTCCTGGAAATGGTACCGGAAACACTGTCTCTGTAGGAGGGCTAAGGAACCATACCCCTTATTTATCCGTGGTTGAAGTGCGGGTCTCATGGTAAACTGTGGCTCAGTAAACTTGACACCGAGATATATGTATGAGGATGAGATCTCCACCTCCACTCCCTTGAAGAAGAATTGGAGGTGAGAGGTCTTACGAGCATTGAAGACCATCACCTTGGTCTTCCCCAAATTAACTGTCAAGTGTCGCAACTTGCAAAAGGACGTAAGACCATCCAGTTGTCTTTGTAAACCTTCCAAAGAGGAGGCTAAAAGAACGATATCATCCGCAAATAGAAGAATAGAAATCAAAACCTGGTGAAGAAGACAATCGTCCCCAGGATGAGTATGATCCTTAAGATATCTCTCTAGCTCATCAATGTAGATATTGAAAAGAGTAGGTGACAAAGGGCAACCCTGCTTAACCCCAATGGTGTTCCTGATGAAGTCTGAAAATCCAGAAAGGGTCTTTAGACAATCCAAAACCGTCTCGTAAAGTCTCATGATAGCCGCCAAAAGAGTATCTGAAATAGTGATATCCCGAAGCCTCTGAAAAAGGGCCATCCTAGGGACAGAGTCAAAGGCTTTGTGGAAGTCCACAAAGCAACAATATACCTTCGAGGAGCGAAAACACGCCTCCTCAATAATGCCTCGAAGAGTGAATATGTGATCCGTAGTCTGATAATCTGGTTTGAAACTTGCTTGCCCCTTGGCATGGATGTTACAATGATTCAACTCTCTCGAAAGAATAATATGAAGAGTCGTGACGTACAACTTGGAGAATGTATGTCCAACCATGATGGTCCTATAATTATTAGGGTCCGAGGCAGGACCCACTTTGTGGATCAGATAGATAATGTGGTGTGCCCAAGTGGAGGGGACGCCTGTGCAAATAATAAGGTTGAAGAGATCAGCTGGATAGGACCCCAAAATTGTGATACCGTGCTTGAAGAGCTCGGTCTGAAAGCTCTCCTGATCTGATCGCCTCCCTGATAGTGGTATAGGAGAAAAGGTGACAATGAGGGGGGGGTGCGACCTGGAAAGGGTGCTGACAGGGGACGTCATAAAGTGTAGAGGTATGGGAAACCAAGAAACCGTGATCAAGCTCTGGGGGAGGGGGGTATGCCAGGGGAAGAGTGTACGNACGCTAGAAAAAATTGAGGGAACTGTGGAGGGCAAGAAGGGTATGTCTGCGTTGGGAGATGTGAAGATGCTTCTTATGGTGGAGTAGCTGGCGATAGGTCTTCAGAGAGGTGTACGAAGGGTGGTGTAGCATGAAGGTTGACCGCAAGGTCCGATGAGAGGCCTTACAGTCCTCATCGTACCATTTATTCATAGGGCATGTGTTCCTAGGCCTAAGGGAGGGGAGCTGCGGGTGGAGAAATGAGTGAAGGAGGACATGGTGGCCTCCCATATGGCTGTAGAAAGACGAGAGAACATGGTGGCCATGTTCCCCAAAGTGGAGAACCTGGGATAAGGGGGAAGACCCCGTCGGAGATGGTGGGTAAACATGTCGGGATCATCGTCGTCAAAACGAATGATGGTGCGGGGAGGAGGGACCAGGTCCTCGAGGGGGGGGGGAGGGGGNGGGGTAAGGGGGTGCAATGGATGGAGAGATGAAGCAGCGCATGGTCAGTTAGAGGGAGGGAGGTGACAAAAAAGTGGCTAATGGAGGGGATGAAGGGCTGTCGGGAAAGAGTGTAATCCACCACGCTAACTCCCCAACCATGAGGCATACGCGTGAGTAAGTGTGATCTAGGGAAACACAATAGCCCATTAAGGACCACTTGATCCAAAGACTCACTGAGCTATAGAAGATGTCTACCGTATTTGGACAGGGGACCATCCGCATCCTTAAAGAGCCTGTGTAGGCCCATAAGAACCGGATCCAAATCCTCAATGCAAAGAGAGTCGTCCGCACTATTGTGAAGGGGAGTCTATGCCATCTGAGTCGTGGCATTGAAGTCCCCCAGGAGAACTTCCCGAGTCGTAAAAAACCGAGTGATCTCATAAAGATTAGACTCGTGCAGCTGTACGACATAGTTGGACCCACATGAATCTAGCAGAGGCGTCAGAAAGGACATTCAAAACCAAACCCCGACGTCGGTCCCTAACAAGACATGCAATCCTGCCTGAACCGTGGACCCCACCCGAACTTCTAGTCTCGCTCCTGAATGTTGAAATCCAGTGATAACCGACAAAAATGGAAAGAGTTCATACATGGCTCTCATGAGTCTCAGTGAGCAATAATAAATTTGATGAATCCAAAGCATCCTGAAGACCGGGTGAGGACCAAACTGAACTATTACAGTTCCAGCATCCAACTTGTAAAGCCTGAACCGTCAGGATACCCACCGTAGTCTTAGTGACTTGCAAAATATTTAGCCAACAAAATTAAAATTTGGGCAGGACATCAGATCAATGCCTCTTTTTTTCAGAATTGATACACAACTTTAATAAATTCCTTATACAAACCTTTCACTAAAAATCACCTATTGCAGTAATAATACCGATAGTCTTTTGATAGACTTAAGAACACTCAAAAGCATACCAGTTCTTCTATTCTAACATGAGAGCAACAGAAACCTAAACTCTTCTGCACATTTCCAAAACGGTTAAATGATAACATGCAACACAAAACAACTCAAAGTCTGTTAAAGTGATGCACTCCTAAACTTGTTGGAATAGTTGGAATTGAGGCACAGAGTCTCAATTTCTTCTTATTCTCGAATAACTAACTCTATTTCAATCCACAAAGCTGTATCACAAAGTTTATAAACAAAAATCAGATTGAAATGCGCTTGCTCTTTTATTCAACACAGACTTTGTGTTGAAGGAGCTTGTGATATCAAATCTGTGTTCTTATGTCACATTTGTGATATCAACTTGAATTTACTGAGAAGGTGCATATACTATTTGTATTATTGTAGAAAGCATTCAATCTGATTTTTGTTTGTAAAGTTTGTGTTACGGTTTTGTGGAGTGAAATAGAGTTAGTTATTAGAGAATAAGAAGGAATTGAGAGACTTTGTACCTTGATTCCAATTATTCTAACTAGTTCAAGAGTGCATCACTTTAACAGACTTTGAGCTGTTTTGTGTTGCATATTATCATTTAATTATTTAGGAAAAGCGCAGAAGAGTTCGGGTTTCTGTAACTCTTTTGTTAGAATAGAATGACTGGTATGCTTTTGATTGTTCTTACGTCTATCAGAAGACTATCGGTATTATTAGTGCAGTAGGTGCTTTTTAGTGAAAGGTTTCATATAAGAAATTTATTAAGGTTGCGTATCAATTCTGAAAGAAGAGGAATTGATCTGTTGTCCTGCCCAAATTTTAATTTCTAGTGAGTAGTTGCTGAATAGAACAGTGATAGATGGGTACCTCCCCTGTTGTCGAGAGGAGAGTTTTATCTCAAGTACACATTGTCTAAAATCACCATTTTGCAAGTTGTTGTTAAGTTACTTGCAAAATATTTAGCCAACAAATCCTCAGAGGCAATATGACAAACAGTTGTCATACTTCCTTAAGACAACAAGAATCGTTACTAACTGAATCACAGATTAGAATTATGTGGAACTGGTATTTGGACAAACACTTGATCAGACCTCTTTAAGTTACAATTGAGTACATTTAGATTGCAAATTTGTATTCTTTACTGTTATTTATGGCTTTCTTTCACTAAATCAAAGGAGGGAGATTACATTAAATCCTTTGAGATTTTATCAGTGAATACATTCAGTTCTCTAACGAGACTCGCTTCAGATTTGCATAAAATCAGAATGGCAAATATATCATATAACTTTGTAAACAATTGTTTGCAGCATAGAAGTCAAAGGTTATTTCAAATAACACAAAAGTTACAGTTTTTCTGACTTTAATACCGAACAATAGATAGCAGATTCTTTCTTCATACCCGATAATATCCCTGCTTGGTGTGGTTGTCTCCTCAAACTCGTTGCAATGGTCTATTCGTGCCGCCAATACAGTCAGTTGTCAAAGTGAGCCCGACCCTAATGTCTCTTCCACTGGGTTTGTATATGTCACTTAGCCAAACCCATCATATGTCCTCAATCCTTTATCTTTCAATATCGCTATCTACTCTCACCATATTCTGCTCATGTTTCCAGCCTGGTTAATACATGGGCGTGCCATATTCCTCAGTGTGCACCAGTCTCAGCTTTGCATATAATAACCCTTCCACAAAGGTCCACGATAGTCTCCAGCCATTGCACTATTATCTATGGCTATTGAGAATACATCTGCAGATGAAACTTTACTGGAGCAATGCCCCATGCGAATAAGAATATCTGTTAATGGCTTGCCATGGAGAATTCCTCAATCTGGTGAAGGCTGCGAGCATTCAGAATAGGCTAAAATGAATAATCGTTCCAGCCAACCAATCATGTATTACCTCTAATTTCGTCCATGCTTCCAGTCCAAACTGTGCGCTTAAGAACAATGATGAATTCTGATTTAAATCCACCTCTCAATGAAGACTGGGGTTTCATGCAGTCTTCAAATTCCAAGGGGTTTCATCCTTGAAATGACTTTTCACTGTTACAACAGCTACTATGGAAGAATAGCCAAAAATCAAATGATCACGTAACATGCCAATGAAGAAGTACAAACTCCCTTATAAAGACTTCTTAAGCGGTTGGTGAATCTCCACGCTCAATGTGGGATAAAGAACCCATTTAACTTTTATTTCTTCCTTATGAATTTACTTTAATAATGTTATATAATAACATAAAGTAACTTTTAATAATACTGAACCCCAATAAATTAATATTGCATCATTTATTTCTCCACTGACAGAAATTTGTGATGTGACCAACATATCATCCTTATATCTCTCATGCCCAAGGGGAATTGTCCCTTTTGGGTTTATTATAAAATAAAATATTAATATTATAATATTCCAGAAAATATTATAATATTATTTCTCAATTTGGCATTATTTTGCAACTTATTCCTAAGCAACTTATTTTTCCTTTATTCCCTAATTGCTTACATCCTTGGCTCCAAATCGGGGACATTACAGCATCTACATTTGAAAATGATTGTGCCAATATTACAAGTGACAAAGAAGTTGATTTCTTTTTATTTTTCCACCCATCTAACATTATGGTGCATCCAAGTTCTGTCCACTCCAGTCGATGACATCTTGTATTGTACCATCGAGCGTAGTTATTCTCATTGTCTCATAAGATGGAGCTTTGAACATAGGATCTGTAGCTACTGGAGCATTCTCTGCACCTTCCCAATATGTGAATCTAACAACATGGAACCAAAGGCTAGAGTTTTACTAGAGATTCGCAATTGCCTTCTTCACCTGTTCATGGACATTCTTCCATTTTGTACTTGCTGAAGTGTTATGCAATATTGGTGTAGTATAAGGTGTGAAGATATAGTTGATATTTTCTCCACCTATGTTTGGCTAGGTGTTGCGGAAGTGGATATTAACTCAAACCTCTTAGAGGATTCTTGTGCACCAATTGCCTCATTCAAGGGATTGTGTTTAGCGTTTGTAGAATAACAAGCCACTTTTGTTATAGTTCTTTCCTTTTTTTTACCTTACTATTTGAAATAACTAGAAGAGTTTGTTTTGCTTGATATGTGACATCTATACGGCAGGCTAGATAAGCAGCGGTATCATGTATTGCCTCCTTTGCTAGATGCCATTTGAAGTGATATATGCTTTC
Organism: Thuja plicata; assembly: GCA_018584345.1. Classification (NCBI taxonomy): domain Eukaryota; kingdom Viridiplantae; phylum Streptophyta; class Pinopsida; order Cupressales; family Cupressaceae; genus Thuja; species Thuja plicata. The sequence goes on along the minus strand of MU228320.1, from coordinate 2,654,598 downwards.
ATTGACATTATTCAAACACCAATTGCATTTGACCTTGGCTGTACTTGAGATTGATGGACCTTGCGTCCCTGCAAAATCTCTTCAACATGGCATTATGACTTAATTTGGAAAAGCATTTGAATTCAGTCTTACATCATGACTACATCTCCAAAAAATAATTTATTCAGTTGAGTCTATTGGACAACTTGCAAACATTAGCACTCTACAATAAACTCAAGTCAAGCATATAAAAGTTAAAAAGGTTATCAGTTATATAACAATTTGTGTGGCAACAATCTTTGTTTCCACCTTGTTCAAGTAATTTGTGTGATAGTGAATATATTTTCACTGTCCATTGAGATTGTTGCTAATTTCTGGATTCAACTGTGTAAATTTTGTTTGGATTAACGTTTTGGATTACACTCCATGATCCATCAGCAGGATGAAAGAGCTGTAGGAGAAATGTTGATGCAGAAATGTTTCATCCTCTTTCATCCTACAGCTCTTTCATCTTGATGATGGATCGTGGAGCGTGATCTGAAACATTGACGCAAACACAGTTGAATTCAGAAATTGGCAACAATATGTGTGATAACAAAAATTACCAATAAATTGACAGTCAATGATTTTTTTTCAGAAATCACAATTTTAATAGGAAAAAACTTGAGATTCATTCCGATATGCGATAAATTGTGACTTTTGCTTCTTTGGTTCTAAGGATTCATTGCAGTGATGGCAATATTTCTTGAAAACGTTGCTCTTTTCCATGAATTTATTTCTTAAAGCATACCTGTTTGGCAATATTGATTTTTGCGAAAGCTCTTTTGTTCTTTCCTTATGATTTTTATTTCTTTTTTTTTTTAAATTTTCTAAGTAGTGAAAATAACCTCTTTATTAAAAAAATCTTTAAAACATTATATTTTTATTTTTCATTATATATATATATATATTAGTGCATTTTATGCTGGTTTGCATTTACACATAACTGTACATGAACCCAAATCCAGAGGGAAAACACTGCTTTCTTGCAAATCCAAACTTTGAACCCAAACCCAACGGGCAACGCAGGACTATTTTGAAGACTGATCAGTATCATTTTTGAACAGCAGTGCATTTTAAAGTTTTATGTATATTTGCAGATTTGGTGAAATTCTCTGATCTACCTCGAACTTTAGTCTTGCAATGTTGAGAGTGGTGGCTGATGAATATCTGAAGATTCAGATTATTATGATACAATTTTTGCTTATGCATACTTCTATGATGTTTTTAACCAATTTTTCTTTGCTCGTTATATATCCTTTTTCTCAGAATCTTCAATGCTAGTTGATGGAAGCTTAGTAGTAGATGGTCCTGGAAGTGTAAGCTATTCGGAAGGTGCAATGTCTCCATCAAAACGTGCAAAGCTGTATGTTCATTCTATCTTTTCTTGTATTACACAAATAATAATCGTTAATAACAAACCAATTGTCGAATGATGAGTTTTCTGATATTAATTGGTGAGTTGCAACAGCAAATATGGTAATGCAAGAGATATTTTCTTGATGTAATATGCTGATAAACTAATTCTTCCGTTGTATACAATTGCTCAAAGAATCTAGCTGTTAGATGTTTTGTGGACTTTGAATGGGAAAATGACTTTTGAAAGCTTCCTTTCTTTTTCAAGGCAAAGCAATATAAATTTTACTTTAACTAGTTTTAATATTCTATTCCTCAAGTTCTCATCTCATAAATATGCCAATAAACTTCCAACATATTTGTCTTTTAACAAAATTGGCGCATTTTCTGTGCACGGATAAAACAATACACAGGGCAATAGGATGCATCTGTGGAAGATCCATGCTTTACTGTCTCTGGAGAAGAAAATATGATTTAATTTTGTGGGAAGCCATATGTTCCATATTTTGTGGCATTAAAATCATTCAAGTTAAATGTATCAGGGAAGAATGGTATGATCACAATTACATTCCTAAACTGCAGCATGCATGATACAGGAAAGACCATGATTATCTTTCAATGATTGAAAGAATGGAAGATAAAAATTTTGTGAATAATGTATATAACCTAGTTGCAATTCTCTTTATTTTTTGTGTAAGAGTCTCTTCTATCATAGCCCCATCTTACTTGTTTGTAACACACAATGTAATGCAGTAATGGGGTTTGTGTGATTGCAGACTTACTCAAGCACTGCAGTGTGTGAATTTTTGAGTCAAGGACGCTCTATTTACAGTACTTCACCTATACAGGAAAATTTATCACTAGCGAAATCCCAATGAATACTTTCCTATAATTTTTCTTCAAATCACTCCTATTTTTGAAAAGATGGAGCCCCTTACCATGCAGGATAAGACGTGTTTGGGTCTGGTCCTTGTGGGTTCAGATATGGTCCGGCCCACAGACTGTGGGTTCAGTCTGGTTGAATCCAGGCTGAATTTTGCGTCCAGCCACATCAATCCGTCAAATGTGGGCAATTTAAAGTTTTTTGATGTTTTTTTTGACTTTTCAATCAGAAATTACTATTTCTTGTAGGCGATATCGTTCTTGTTTATTTGTGGTATGTATGAGTATATGTTTGTTATGTATGCTAGTATATGCAATGTGGATAAATATTATCATCTACATCCATGCCCTTTAATTATACCTTCTAAGATGTTAATAATTTCATTAGGCTTCTTAATAAATTCCCATAAGCAATCATACGAGAATGGAAGGAAATATGTTAGGGAGAGGTGGTAGACATGGGTTCCCTCGAATTATGTAGGCCACCCTAAGGGATGGAATCATCAAGGTAGATATTCATGCCGCTTGTGGACTGAGGGGCGAGTTGTCTTGGTTAGGCACGACGATAATTGGGCTGAACAGTCTTCCTCAATGACCCGAGTTCCCTCAAATTAAGTAGGCCACCCCAAGGGATGGAATCACCAAGATAGATGTTGTTGTTGCTTGTAGGCTACAGAGCCAATTGTCTTATTAGCCAAATATCTTATTAGCAAAGCAAGAAATTACATTGTATTGTGCAAGAATGGCCACCACCGGTAGTCAAAGTTCAGTGGCAGGGGAAGGAGGTGATAATTTTAAAATTGATGTAGGATCTCCTTTATGGAGACATACCACAAGAATACAACAGGTTTTTGGAGGTGGTTCATATTTTTGGAATTGCAAATATTGTGAAAGTAACAAAGGCAAAGCATTCAATAGCTCATATTCCCAGGGCAAACTTCATTTTATGGGCCCTGCTGGTAAAGGGATGGCTATGTGTACAGGCACAAGTGGGAAAGGAATGTCAGACGCACAAATAGCATCATATGTAAAAGAACAAGAGGCTGCTGATAATTTGGTTAAAAGATCCCAAAATAGTTTTTATCAACCTCCATCTGGAAAGAATAAAAGTAAAACACAATTTCCCATTGAATTAATTCAATCCTCCAAACATCCATTTTTTCAAGTACCTGTACCGGAAGAGAACGAGGAAGAAGTAGAAATGACAACCCGCAAAAGAGGTCCATTGGACATTGCATTTAAAATGGAGGCAAGAGAGCGTGCTGATGAAGCCATTCCACGTTGCCTCTATGCCAATGGTCTTCCTTTCAACTTGGTAAGATCACCATATTGGAAGGAAATGGTGACAGCCATCAATAAAGCACCAGCTGATTACACAAATCCCGGGTATGAAAAGGTGCATACCACTCTATTGCAAAAAGAGAAAACTTTTGTAGACAAAGCTCTTCAACCAATTAGAGCTTCTTGGAAAACTTTGGGTATATCTATTGTGTCTGATGGATGGAAAGATACAAGAAACCAGCCATTGATTAATGTGATTGCAATGTCCCCCAAAGGGGCGATGTTTTTGAAGGCAGTTGATTGTGAAGTGAAGGTGAAGGATGCAAATTTCGTTTCTAGAATTCTCATTGAGGCCATAGAGATGGTGGGTAGTGAGAATGTGGTCCAAGTGATTACGAACAATACCAAAAATTGTAGGGGTGCAGGTGCTTTGGTTGAGGGTCGGTATGAGCATATTTTTTGGACACCATGCACCGTACACTCCCTCAACTTGATCATGCAACAAATTGGCACTCAAATAGATTGGGTGAAGCAAATATACCAAGAGGGGGAGGAGATACAAATGTTTGTGACAAACCACCTCATGTCACAATCCATATTTAGATCATTCTCCAAATTGGAGTTGCTGAAGGTAAATTGTAATTAGTAAATTTTATGTTCATGTTCAATTATCAAATTATTTAATTATATATAACTTTGTCTTTGCTTGATATTTATTGACATGTTAACTTGCTTAGGTTGCTGAGACCCGATTTGCATCTCATACTATTGTTATGAGATGACTTGTCAAGGTGAAAGAGGCATTGAGCCAAATGGTTATTTCTAACCACTGGAGTATATGGAAGGCTTCAAATTCAAAGAGAGCCCAAAAGGTCAAGGCTTTGGTCTTGGATGACAATTGGTGGGCTCGTGTGCAATTTGTATTGAATTTCACCGAGCCTATCATGATTATGCTCTGCTTTGGTGATACAGATACGTCTTGCTTGGGGGATGTGTATGATGGCATGGACACAATGGTGGAGAAGGTAAAATTGGAAATACAAAAACACGAGAATGACCCCACAGAATGTGAAGCCTTATGCAATAAGGTGGAAGAAATCATTCATCATCGTTGGGAGAAGATGACTACCCCATTGCATCTCCTTGCATATGCCTTATCTCCAAGGTACTATAGCG
>MU228320.1:2622019-2644769 GCA_018584345.1 Thuja plicata | reverse complement strand
ACCTAAGAGGAACCGGCCTAGAATCCGGAGATTCGTTCTCAACCCCATCAACGGGAACGTTTCCATGTTTCAACAGGATAGCTAGATTCCATATCAAGCTATTGGCGCAATCCTGATTGACAACAGGAACAAAACTTACTCAATATGCAATAAAGGACCAAAATAACATGGAGATGGGAGCTATCACATGGTGGTACATGTATGGTCAATCATACAAGCATCTACAACTTCTTGCATTCAAGATCCTCTCACAAGTAATTTTTTTTTTTTGTGTTTTGTTTACCACTTGTATTCTACAATTTAGTGTATAACATTCTTTAATTTGCTTTTCATTTGTATGTTTAATTTTGTGAACACTATCCAGGTTGCAAGTTCTGTTGCTGAACGGAATTGGAGTACATACTTCTTTATCCATTCAGTGAAGCACAATCGGCTGGGCTCAAAGAAAGCTGAGGACTTGGTTTACATTTATACCAACTTGCATCTTTTGTCACGTAAGGAGGATCAATACAAGGAAGGGTCAGTCAAGCTTTGGGATGTAGCCCCTGAGTTTGCAAACTTGGATGCAACAATTCAGGATCTGACTGCAATCTCAGATGATGGTGATAATACCAATAGGACACATGGTATTAGTGCATCTAGCACCAGTGAAACCGTTTTAGCTTCAAATGATCTTGAACTTGCAACAGTTGGAGATGATGAGAATGTAGATTTTCTTGAGAATCCTTATGATTCAGAATTTGATTAGTGAATCTTGAGTCTTGACTCTTGATTGATGAACATTGAATCATGAACTAAGTTTTGATTTTGTAGTTCAAATTGCATTTGAATCTTGAACATGACTAATTAGTTATTGAACTTATCTCAATTTGAATATTTGTGTCTTTGAAGTTTTAACTTTTAAGTTGAAGTGTTGAACTATCAAATATGAAATATCTTGAATCTTGATCAATGGTGAAGTATCATACTATCAGTATCAAATGATTTATTTTTGTATATTTCTTGCATTTCTTTGCATATATATATAAATGCATCCGCATCCCCCAAAAAAAATTTCACGCATCTGCGCACCTACATCCTGCATCCGCATCTGCGTCCGTACTCAAATCGGCAACTTAGCTTTATAATATAACCATTAATAAATAATCATTAATGCCTTTATAATTTTAGTATCTCATCAAAAACCCGTTTTCTCTCTGTTTCGTTTGAACCTGGGGTCAACCAATGTTTCCATTGCGCATCCAACTACCTTACTAAAAATAGTAAGGGTCTATCTCTATCAACCTCAGACTTACTATAAATAGTAAGTATATGAAACTAAGCCCAAACGAAGTCCAATCTGTGAGCCAAACGAATAGCAAACCGAAACATACTGAATTCTGGAGAAGATAAGAACCTCCATTAACCAAGCCTTTGTCTCAAAAGACCCTCTATCCACAATAATTAGCTTAAGAGGGACACAATAATAGGCTAATCCCTCAAATTTCAATGCTCATGAAAATGGGGACATTACACAAGCGAATATGTGAGGGTCTGCGAATATTCACAGTAATGCGAATTTTCCTGCTCGGAAAGGGGAATGGAGATAGAGAGCAAACAGACAGGAAGAAGGATTGGGCATAAGGATGAACGCTAGTCCTTTGAATGGAAGAAGGTTAGAGGAGAATCATGGATGGCAACAGTTTGATTGGGGAAATTACTAGGGCAAAGCACAATTTGCGCAGGCTTGGAATGGGAGGTTTCGGCATAAGGAAGAACCTAAAAACATAAGACAAAGCGCTAAACCAACAAAATCAAGCATGGTGATGGTTATTCTAGCAAAAGTGATTGCTCCAATTACATATCGATTAAAGGATAGGGTTATAGTGATGAAATGGAGTGGCAAGGAGGATCCAATGGAGAAAATCATAAATTGATGGCAAACGAAATATGTAGGTGAAGTAAGTACAAAACCCTTATTTGATGGATGTTTCATCATTGAATGTATTAGAATGAAATTATAGAGGATTATTTCTTTGAAGGATATGTTCTCTAAAAAATCGATTGGTTTCCAAATTTTAATAAACAAGAATACAAATTTCATACAAAATGAATACGAATTGCATTAGATGGACTCCTGGTCAAATATTGGTCCTTGGAAGCCATGTTTTTGATAGGGAAGACCCTAGGAAAATTTATAGGAATCGAAGAAGGTTTTATGAATGGAGACAAAATATAAACCTATAACCCTTGTGGAAATTCCCATAGCATGTAAGGATATAGAAGATCTGGAGATCATGATTGACAATGGAAAATGGATGCCAAATACCATGATATCTATGAATCAGAAAGGGGACAAATGCCTCACACGAAAACAAGTAAAGACGGAATGTTAACAAAAACAGCAATCCGGTAACCGTAACCGTAACAACAACAATCCATGATATCTATGAATTAGAAAGGGGACAAATGCCTCACACGAAAACAAGTAAAGACAGAATGTTAACAAAAACAGCAATCTGGTAACCGTAACAACAACAATCCGCCATCAAACCCGAAACAATAAACCTGTGAGAAAGGAACGAATATTGAACAAAGAGGGGAAAACAAAATGGACTTAGAACAATGTGAATACATAAAGAGAAAGTTGATTCACATTATGAGTAAGGAGAATTTGGAAACAACGCTCCAAATACAAAATTCTGGGAAAAATAGCATAGATGGGAACAAGGAAGAAAACATGGCAATTAATGTAGACCAATGAGAGCCTTTGGGATCTCAAGGAGACCCTCAATTGGACAAAACACAAGCAGGGATATGCAGGTAATCCCCAAAAGAAATCAAACAACACAAGGAAGGAGTACAATTAGAGAAGGAAACAATGATGCTAGAGGAGAATCATTTACCAATACAACTATTCTCCACAGTAGAAGAAAACATGTTGAAAGAACAAAGGACGGAAGAAGCATGTGAGGTAATGCATATCATGATAGAAAACAAAAGTTTTCTTTAGGGGGCAGAAAGTGAGAATGAATGGAATTAGTCACTAATAGAGAAATTCCTTATTGAAGATCTGATAATGAAGAGATATTGGAGAATGAACACAATTCGCTTTTTGGCGATTTAGAAGAGTTGGACACAGAGAATATCAAAGGAATGGTGGAACGCAAGAAGGGTTTATGTCAAACCCTAGTAAAGAAGACCACACCAAATTGTCGCCAGAAGAAATCCCAAGGGAAGAAAACAAATAAAGAATTGAGAACCTTGGATGGTGAGGGTAAGGGACAAGCAAAAATTTCTCGGATGCTAAGATCACTAAAGAAGACCACTACCCTTTGATCCTAGAAATAATGGGAGAAAATAAGCGCCTTTTAGAAGCCCTTTCAAGTTCAAAAATATGTGGATGGGGGACCCAAATTTGTCGAAACTCAAAAGGTTAAAGCTCAAATTAAAAGCATGGAACAAAACAATCTTCAAGGACATTTTTGAGTCAAAATAAAATAGAAACAAAATGGCAAAGTCTTGGGGAATCAGTCATAAAAAAATGGAATGAATCAGGAATTATTCCTCAAAGACAAGGACCTAATAGCAACATATGAAAACATACTTGCCAAAGAACAAATATTTCGGAAGTAGAAGTCAAGGGAATCTTGGATCAAGGAAGGAGACAACAACTCCAAATTTTCCATAATAACTTAAAACAAAGAAGATTGGTTAATAGGATAATATCCTTGAAGACATCAGATGGCACAAGAGTGGACGATCTAGTTGAAATGGCAAAAATGGCAGTATCCTTCTTTTAGAACCTTTTGAATCCAACTGAAGGAACTGATTTGATAGCATAAGGGAATTTCTTCAGAACATACCATGTTTGATCGTAGAGGAGGAAAATCACTTCTTGACACAAGATTTCTCCACCTCAGAAATCAGGTTGCACTTTTTCAGCTCCATCTAGACAAGGCTCTAGGCCCGGATGGATAGACAACTAGTTTCTTTGAAAAGTGCTGGGAAATTATAGGTTCAGATTTGGATGTAGCTATCAATGCATCATGGAGGTTTGGTTATATGCAACAACAAGTGAATAACACTTTCATAGCTTTAATCCCTAAGAAAAAATGTGGATTCTTTGGATGATTTTCGTCGCATCTCACTATGCAATACGATCTACAATGTAATAACGAAAGCAATAGCAAACCACTTGAAGCAAATACTTCCATCCATCATTTGAGATGAGCAAACGGGATTTGTACTCTGGAGGTCTATCTTAGATGGAGTAATTATAGCTCAAGAAGCAATTCACTCCATTTAGATTGTTATGAAACCAAGATTGATTGTTAAATTAGATATAAAAAAGGCTTATGATAGAGAGAACTAGACCTTTCTACTCAAAACAATAGAGGCATTTGGTTTTAACTGTAGATGGATAGATTAGATATACAAATGCATTGCCACATCAAGATTCTCTGTTTTGGTAAATGACACACCAAAAGGTGCTTTGAAATTTCATAGGGTATATGTCAAGGTGATCCTCTGTCACCTTTCCTATTTATAATAATGGCTGAAGCCTTAAGAAGACTCTTGAGAAATGGGGTAGAAAGGGTTTTTTGACAAGGATTAAAAGTAACCAACACACTTCTGACATTGACACATTTGTAATTTGTTGATGACACTATGTTATTTGGGACAATGAAGAGAAGCCTTCCACATGAAACACATTCTTAACAGATATGCCACAGCTGCGGGTCAAGAAGTCAATACAGACAAATCCTTTGTCTTCTTCAATATGGTGCCTCAATTGGAAAGAGATATCATTCAAATGTTAGTTTATAAACAAGGACAACTTCCATGCACTTATTTAGGAATACCACTGGCTAAAGGACTAAGAACCAACAACCTTGGGGACAATCTCAAAATGAAGATCAGAGACAAGATGGCTTCTAAGAAAGGGAAATAGTTGTCACGGGCCAGAAGATTGACTATGCTTAAATTAGTGATTTCAGACATGCCTATATACCTAATGTTGTACATGGCCGTTCCTTCAGGGGTATCGCATAAATCAAATCAGATACCAAAGATTTTTTTGGCAAGGAACTAGAGAAAAGGATAAGATTGCTTTGGTGTTTTGGGATAAGGTATGCAAAACCAAGGAAGAAGGTGTAGTCTTCCTTAGAATCAAAGCCATTCAAAACCAAGCACTTCGGGCTGAGTTGGTATGGAGGATGTATACGGATAATAACATGAAATGGGCTCAGATTTTGCAGAGAAAATATCTGGAACGAGATAGTCTAGAAAGTGTCTTGACAACTCTTAATCCTCCTAAAGGTTCTAGGATTCATAACTTTATGCAAAACTGTAAAGATATTATTACAGATCATTTGTCACGGGATGTCCACAATGAGAGCAAGGCACTTTTCTGGTTAGATTTGTGGGTGGGCTTTCCTAGTTTGTGCAGTCAAATCAAGACACACATTATCAAAACAACATGAATACAACATCGGGGCCCTTATGTGAAGGACTATCCGATCTAGGATGCTTCAAAGAATCATAATGGTTGGAAATGGAAAGCTACTTAAACTTGGATTTGGCTGTTTAGAAAGTATACTTGTTAAAAAATGTACAGAAAAATAGAAATGTGGCATTAAGAAGAGACGAGGACGAGTTAGTATGGTGTGGATAGAAGAAGGGAACATATAGTGTGAAGGAAGGATATGCTAAGCTAAGTATTCCAGGAGGATCATGCAACAGAGTTGCCACTCCATCTTTATTGGAATAGGTTTGGAATATCCAAAGTTGGCCTTTTCACATGGACAACCTTATAAAAGCAAATCCTCACAGCAGAAAGATTCCAAAAGACGAGATATCACGAACCCTCAAGGTGTAATGTTTGCAAAGAGCATGAAGAGATGATAGATCATGTACTTCTAAGTTGCCCTTTTTCTCATAAGTGTTGGATTTGGTTATGTGCGAAATTGGGACGGATAAGTGCTCTTCCTAATGACATAAAATTCGGTTTCAAATTTGGCCATGTATTAAAAGTAAAGCAACATTTAATTGTCTATGGATCATTAGCTCCTCTATACTACTGTGGGAATTATGGAAAGAAAGGAATTACAGACTCTTCGAAGAAAAAGAAATGAGCATATCTTCATTCCAGAGTTATGTTGAAGCAGTAATAGTAGAAGTGGTTAATGCTAAAATGAATTAGTATGCCCCTAAAACCTTATGCTTTTTAGAATGAGATGTGAAAATGACACTCGCTTGATATGGACTGAGAAAGCCAGTATGGATTGGGCAAAATGAACACTTGGAGGAGGATTTGCATAGGAATATATGATGGACTAAACCACAGTATGGGTGATATAAGATGAACTTTGATAGCGCATCCAAAGGAAATCTAGGGACCACGGGTGACAGGTGCATAATAAGGGATTGGAACAGAAATATCATTAGAGATTCATCCAAAGCTTTGCCGATTAGAATTGAAAATGAGGTGGAATTATAAGCTCTCCTTCATGGCTTAATATTAAGCAAAGAATTGCAGTTGAAAAAGGTGGAAGTGGAGGGAGGCTTAGCCATAGCAATTAATGCAATTGAATTGACAGGATACTAAATTGGAAACTTGGAGCACTTTTGGAGAATGCTATGCCAATCCTAATGGAATTGGACAATTATAGTGCTAACTATATGTACAAAGAACGAAATATGGTGGCAGACAAATTGACAAATGAAGGGTAGATGGTGTCGAGAAGATCATTTGTAGGTAGGACACTATTACACTCTTAAATATTACTAAATACGGAAAATATTGCAATGTGATCAAGCTAGCCTTTCAATTTGCTAAAGGACACAAGGTGGTGTCAAGCATGTGGTTGGGAGGCAATTTATCACTAAGCTTATGGGAGAGGCAATTGTTTGACATGAAAGAATGATAGTTGTAATTCAAATTAGCAGAGCATTAAAGAAACTTGGCTTGCAACTCGTGCAAAATTAGCTTTTAAACCTAATACAACGAGAATAGTATTTATTTTCTCAACTCCAAAGTTTTGGTGAAGTTTTCGCTCTTTGCATACGAGGCCATTTATAATTTTATAGTCTTGTTAGGTTGCGAGTTGAGAAATGCTAGATGGATTTTCAAGGGTTAATCTTAGTTTTTAGGCTCAAAGCAATAATGAAGGGGCATTTCATTCACTGCATTCATCTTTTGGAAATCGTAGCTATCTCATTTTCTCGTATCTTTGTTAGATTTGGGTGGCCAAAATGCGGGCATGCTCTTTTTGCTATGCGAAGTTTCCAAATCTAATATCCTTGTTGACAATCTTAACATTGTTGTCTGGGCGGAACTTGGCGAGGGAATTCCATGGGCAAAGGATATTCCTAAGCTGTTGATTCCAGTAGTGGTTCTGTGTCAGGCGTTTATTTTGAATTTGGACGAGAGAGCCCTAGGTTGACATTGACATTCGGCAATTGTGGGCAAAGATTTTCTCGGGAAAATTAAAGCCATTTAGGAAGTAGACAATTTCGACTGGCTTTCCAATTGCAGACTTAGTAGTGGATGGGGATTTTTTGAAGGCGAGTGAAGGAAGACGGATTGCCAATACTCCTCTGGTTTTTCTAATGCCAAAACATAAATGAACTGATAGAATAGGCTTTTGGGTTATGGATGACAACTTAACATGGCTCTTCTAGTCCTTTTGACATCTACAGAGGCAATGACTTCAGCAGAATGGTTTCCCCTATTTTGACTCCCTAGTTTGACAAATGCAAATACTCTAGATCAGGGGTGGTATGATTATTTTGCCCCTTTTGAGATTTTGTTTCCAAAAGTAAGGGCATCAAAGGATGATCTCAAATGTTTTGGAATACTTCAAAATGAAATGTAATATTTTGAAAGGGTTATGTATCTAGCAATGAAGGCTTCATAATAATGTTTTGACTAGCATAGCCCTATGAACTTATGTAATTTTGGAAATATTAATAGAAATTCCCCACTATGTGGTTTGCTTAGCAAAAAAAATAGCATTTAGTGAAGGGAGTACACCTATTATTTTATTAACTCTTTCTGCAACAATATTATACTATTATTTATTTAAGGTTCTTTTGTTCCTTACCTCTTGATACATATTAAAGTCTGACAACGGGTTCATCATAAATTTATAGGAAACAAAACCTGAGGGGCCCCAAACCCCTCTGAGGATGTTTGAACCCTTCCTAGGGTGTTTTGCATCAAAGTGGTACAAGAGCGTAAGGCAGCAAATATGAATATGATGATGCACAATGCACCATTAAGCATTCATCATGCAGTGGGTTCCATGCTTTACCTACTCCAAATCCCCTATCTCTTTGAGATCTTCCATGTGTTATTATATTAATCTACTTACAGGGACATAATGGTGGGATGAAATACAACTTAAATCGATTATGTACAGAAAGGAATACATACATGGAAAGCTCTTTGGAAATGTGAATTATGTGTCGTGAGCTTTTCTGGCAATCGATAACTGATGTTGGTTATATTTATTATTACTAAAAAATATTAAAACATATTGGATGGAATAATGGGATTATATATTATATTATAATATTTGTTAGAGGAGGAGCACTGCTTAGCTTACTTTGACTTGAACGAAAACCATCCTTGTATCCGGTACGAACCGGACCCGTATCTAGTAATAGTGCCTGCGAACTTGGTAATGTAGAGATTTTGCATAAGAATTTTGACTTTCTAGCCACATAAAATTGCTTTTGCTTTTTATTTTTTAGAAATGGTAAATTTGAGGGAGTCAATGGTCCGTTGGCCTCTTAAGAGTATAATGGAGGAATAGAATCCCCATTTAAAGTGGCGGCTTGAACCTGGTTTATAGATGTAAGAGTGTCAATATGATACCAATGCTCGGTGCCATTTAGTGGAAAATGTTGTTGGTTAGCTGTCCATTTTTCTTTATAGTTAAACTATTGAGGAGGATTTTCCAAACATTTTCAAGAGAATTTTGTTGGCAAGATAGTAGCAATCTTGAAATGGGAATTTGCTTATGGGATAAAAGGGTCCATTTAGAAAAAAAATACTTTTTTTTTTAATCTTTTAAGTATTGTTGAGTCTTGCAACAAATATTCTGCCAAGTATTTATATGCTTATTTGTCTTGCCAAGTATCTGTACAGGCACTATCATTTATGTGACAAGAGTTTGGTGAAGACCGTGCTTCAATCTCTTCATCTTGAGGGTTTGATGATGCTCACGCTCCATGGTACCACTAGTATGTAGTAGGATGTATGCCAATGCGAAAAATGCTTGCATATGTCCGTTAACACAGTCTTATGCTTGTCTCCACTAAATGTATATGACAGTTGAGGGAAGGTTGTTTTTAACAAAGGCAAGATTTATGATTTGAGAGACAAGAGCAAACTAATGATGGATTTAAATATCAGATTTTGCTATGACTTAACCTCCTCTTTTTGTTTGTATTTCAGGCTTAAGTCCTCGGAGAGTGAAAAATGAATTTTTAAAACCAAGCTTAAGAGTTCATAATGTTGGATAGCAAACGAAGCCTGCAATCTTACTTTTGAAACTAAGTGCTTCCTCAAATGAAATTGTACAAAGTTCCTAGATTATATGCAGATCGTTTACTATTTTTATTGGATCCTCTTATAGCGACATATATGGTTGAAATTTGATTCATCGAGCTTTCATATATAAGTATGAAAAACTAACAAATAATTGTTTGATGTTTACTTATTTGTTCTCTAATTATCTGGATATCTTATGATTTGAATTGGGTTACTAGCTTCTTTTCAAGTTATATAAATATTTGTAGTTATTGTTTCCAACATTCAGATTGGAGTTAATTAATTTTTCTTGTTCAGGAGTGTTGAAACCATCAGTACATGACTATGGATTGCTTGTTTATATTAAAGAACCACAGCAGTTTTTGTGAAGCCATTAATAACCTCAAACTGATAAACAGTAACCCATTTTATGTTTGTGCAGATTACCTGTTCATTCATCATTGACGTCAGATTATTTGGATTCTACATGTGGAGTTACTATGGAATCTGGAACTTGTTGTCAGGGACCCTTGACTTGTAATTCTCTATGCCTTTTGATTTCTTGAGATATTATCATAGAACAATTGTCTATTATCATCAGAATTTAATTAAATGCTAAAGTATAGTTCAAATAATATGAGATCACTTACACAATCTCCGAGTCTAAGCATTTGTATGTATTATATTGTGTAATCTATAGTTTTTATTTGTAATTTGTCTTTAAGCGCATACCTGTAGCAATATTTTAATCTATATTTCATTGGGCAAGTTCAGACTAGATTTGAATACATTAGAATTGATCTAATAGCTGTTCACTCACATCTGAATGATTGTATTTCTTCAATAGAAAAATAATTTAGAGGTTCCCTTGCCCTAGCATCAAGACATTCATGTACTCCGTTTTCTTCTCTTTGACACTCACAGACATCAGAAATATATCCTTCTCAACCAAAGTATTTTAGAGATATAGTGCTTTTTTAAATAATTGCCCATTCTTTGCCCCTTGATCACCACTTTAGAATTGATTTAAATGTGGGGAGGCACAATGATGGCAACTCTCTAAAAGTTCCCGAAATATTAGCCATCCATGATAATCAGCCTTTATATTATGATATTAGTTACATCATATTTTTGACATTATGAAATGGCTTTGAACTTATAATAACAACATTATGAATTTTTTTAATGTTCTGAGCTATGTTCTATCAAGTTTCTGGGACAAGGACAACAAGTGATCAGGGGCACATTTCTAGCCTAGGAATTCATTTTTCAGTAGACAAAAGGGAACATCGATTAGGAAAAGAAAATTTAAAAATATAGGGAATTTCAAATATTCTTATGGTAAGGCATTCACCATATAATGTAACATTGAAGAAAAATTGAGAATCCACATCAGTCAACATACAAATAAATAACATTTCAATGTGTAGTCATTTTTGTTTTCCTCATCAATGTGCACATATAACAAAACTAAAATACCAAAACGCTGCAAATACAAAATGTAGACAGCTAGATCTACTATCAAATCGCCTTTGCCTCATTTTCACCCGAATCAAAATTATAGTTTGATTCCGAGTCATTGCCAATATGAGGGGCTGCCTTATCCAATAGAACCCCTACCAATATGTAATGTCCCCTACTAGGTTTAGGACTTTTATAGCCACAATTGATTGATATTTAATATGCTTATGGCCTAAACTGGATTTGACAAGAATATGATGATTCAATCTTAAGATATGCAAAGTAAGGAGAATTGTTTATTTATCTAACCATATTAAATAATTTACTGTACATAGGATTATTAATGCTCATGCCAACCTTATTACTACTTCAGTTTGAGAAAGAAAGATTAGGATGCATAACTGACGTGCTTAGAAACCAATTACAATAGGCTCCCTCAAAGTTTACAGATCCAAGCCCTCCCTTGGGACTTTTGCCGTCAAGGATTAGAGGGTTGCTGATCCCCACCCTATCTTGGGAATAATACTATTGAATGGATTTAGACAAGCCCCTCCTTGGAAACATTGCAGCCCTTCCCTTCTCAAGCACTAAAAGTAGTAACAGATCTGATCATGGACATATGCATATATATGATTATGACTCCATTATTACTGAGTGTGTGTATGTATATATATATATGTATATTACAGATGTAAATATTAGATCATTCAAAGATATGTTATAGAACATTTAGATATATACTTTCTATATAGATGATTTTGATTTCATCCTTATCAATATATAATATATATAATAGGCTATATAAAGGTTCTTTATCCCTTTATAGATTGTATGTATATATATATATATATATATATAACAATTTAAATAATTCTGATTTAACAGATGCCTATATATAGGATATATATATTTACATATTTCTGATTTTACTATTATAACTGATTTTACAATCCCATTATTGTAAATGATATTAATACTACAATATATATATGATTTTTCCTTCTTATCCATATGCATTTCTATTATATATTTTAGAGTCATATAAGATTCTTTATCTTTAATAAAATATAATATTCTGCCATCAGTGTTAATACATCTATGACTTATTTCTTGAATCGTCTCTTCCTTGTGAAGAGTATTCCATGTATCATTTTCTATTATTCTTCCTTATTAATAGTACCAAGAATATATTCTTTTCGTATTCGGTGTACCACAAGAGAGATGGTGAATGCACTCTATATATCTTGCATTGGGATCATAAGTCACTTGCAATAGGCATGTCTTATGTCTCTTTGAAACCATCTTTCATTAAAATTGTTAACAGCTGTCATTTTTATCATTGTTTTTTATTTATTTAATTAATCTTTTAAACATTGAGTCAGTTATTACAAAATCTAATCCTTGTAGACATTATTGCTGATGGATTCTTTTCATCGCTGTTTATCTCATGTAGTCGTTGTCATTATTATCACATAATTATATTGATTCCATCAATTACTAATCCCTGTGTGATTATATAGGTTCAATATCTTAATAACCAGTGATTAATCTAATCGTTGTCTGTAATGTCCCCAATCCCGTAGTGGGTCAGTTTGGCGCTAGTTTAGTCTATCTCCCCCATCCGGATAGGCTAAAGGCTTCTTTCAGAGGATGTCAGCCAGTCACAAGCTTTAGTGGGCGAGCTTTTAATATTTGGGCCTATTTTATAAAGTCACTTTGACTTTAAGTTATTTTATTTTATAAAAGTGACTTAAGTGACTTAAAGTAACTTAAGTGGGCACTTTATCCCATATTGCTTGCTTTTTGGAGTTTTCCCTCGCTTCGAGGTTATAAAAGAAACAAGCTTTCTTGGGAAAATAGATGGATAAATAAATGGACAATTTGATGAGTAGAGGAATCTCGTTGACTTATGAGGTGATGAAAGAGAAAGAGGAGCGTGGAGAAGTCATTCGAGAAGCTGCAAAAAATTAGTGATAAAGAGAAAGATGAAAGCAACAAGAAAAGGAAGAACAATGACAAGGCTTTCCAAACCAATGGAACAAAAGGAAAGGAGTCACCAAGTCAAGAACCACCTCCGAAGAAATAGAAACCAAGTGCTCCCCAAGGAAAGTGCCACCTTGGCGCGAGAAAAGATCAGACTTGCCAAGAATAAAGAAGTACCTCAAGAGGTTGTGATTGAATTGGAGGCCAACATAAGCCAAAGTTCAGGTTATTTTTCCTCAAGTCAAAGTGAGCAAGAAGAAGATTCTCCTCCGCAAAGAATAGAAAATGGTGAGATGGTTAACTTTGATGATACTCGAGAGAACGAAGAGATTGGCATTCCAAATGAGAACCTCAACGAAGATATGATCATGGAACTAATTGAAAGTCAAGAAGTAGAGAATCAAAGAGGTGATAGCGAAGGAAATAAAGATCAAGGTCAAGAAGAACCAAACAATGAGTTGGGAGAATGCATTGCTCCTACCTGGTTGAGACATATGTTGAAAATAGAGGAAGTTGCAAGCAAACAACCAATTGAGAATATTGAAAATATTGGAAAGGAAAAGGAAAAGAGGAAAGCTAAGAAGTTTGCAAAGATCAGAAGAGATGGTTCAGGCGACCGTGTAGTTTAGATTGCCATCCCAAGAGGAGATAAGGCAAGAGAAGACATTATTCCTCAAGATTATGATATCGTGGAGATTAATTTGGGAATAACCACAAAGAAACAAGAGATTGAAGATGCCCATGGAGCCATCCAAGTTTTAGAGCAAAGATTGAGTAATGAATTTGGAAAGAAGAAGCAATACAAAGAAGAGGCTAGATAGTTGAAAGAATATATCAAACATTTGATAGATCCAATACATCAGAAAGATCAAGCATTTGCCCCTCCTGCCAACCTGAAAGTGAATCGATTGATAATTTAGAGGTCATGAAGATGACAATCCAAGAGGCAAACACGTGGGTTGAAGTAGTTTCCAAGGAACCAGCTACTTTTCTCCCTAAATTCATGGAGAATTGCAAGATGGTTCCTTCCATTCAAATGAAAACTCAAGCTTTTTTGCATGGTTTGTGAAGAATTTCAATTCGTCAAGGAGAAAACCATCCCACGATAGCAAGCAATAAGGGAAGCCTCTAAGCCTATGTTGGAAAAGGGTAAGGTGATAAATGCACAAGAAATGAATGATATCAATGGATTGTATTGTGCATTGGCTTCAAAAGGGGACACCCTTGAGAAAGTGAAGTGTGATTGTCAATGGGTGAAAGAAACAATCCAGACAATCCAAAGATGAAATCCTTGAAGCAGTAAGGATAACATTTCAGTTTGTTGAAAGTAAGAAAGAGAACATGGAAATGGAAATATTGAGAGAAAATATGAAAGCTATTTACTTCAAAGACACCAACATCATCAAGATGAAATACGTGAGAAATGTTGCATCATTGAAAACCTTCATGGTCACTTATCATGACAATGCACCTTATTGGGAAAAGACTTTTACTGAATGGAGGGTCCAGAATGCGCCAAGTGTCCTAATGGAAGATCTCAACAATATTGTGTCTAGGTTCATTGAATTTGCAAAAAGAGAGAAAGTCAAAGGAAATAATCTTCTAAAGGAAGATTTAATGTAAGCTCAAGTGGCATGAAATTTTCTTGTTGGTTCCTAGATAGGTGCTTCATTTTGATTGACCCATTGATTGGTGCCTTTTTGCTATTGGTATTTACCTAACCCATTTCCTTTGGTTCACAAAGGCTATGTAATTTTAATATTGGCCCACAAGCGGTGCTTTGATGTAATTGGGTTAACATTTAATAACTGTTAGTGGTAGTTGTGGAAACCCTAATTATGGCTTTGTTGGATTAATCTGGGCCATTGACTTCAAATTAATCTTGGCTATTTATTGTACTTGAGCTCCCTATATAAGACTTGCTCCTCTCATTTGTAAAGGGATATTGTTGGAGAAATTGTTGCCAATATACTGCCGAAATTGTTTAATATTTATTGTTGTCTTTGTATAGTGAATACTTGTGAACTTTTTGGAGTATTGCACGGTTTCATACATTCCTCACTTACTTTAGACATTGCTTCAAGTGTTTATTTTAGAATTTGCCTTGAGTAATTTAGTTAGATAAAAGAAATTGTGAATCAATCTTTGTGAAACTCGCATAGTCCATACCACTAGCGATTTGCTGATTGTAAGTTTGTCTTATGTGTTCAACTGCAAGATTAATGAGCTTTACTTCAATTATTGCTTGCATATTACTATTAGTATGACCTATTGATGGTGTTGATGTAATGGTAATAGTTTGAACTTTGAACATCTTTCATTTACCTTTGAAGATTGCACTAGCCTGGTGGAGTTGATGACAAGACTAAGTCTAGTAGAGTCACACAGGCATTCATAGTCTCTTGCATACTAGGAGTAGTTTAAATTCTTAAACCTTTAATCCCATTTACACTTTATTTCAATAATCAGTTAGAACTTAGAAGTACTTTGTGCACTCATAATGCCGTACATTCGTAGACAAGCTGATAAGTCTAAGTAAACTAGCGTAAGTCCCATTGTATAACCAGCATACATCAAGCCAAACAAGCTCATCTTCACATTAAATTCTTAAGTTTGCAGTCGGAACCTTGGAATCACCTCTATGATCTTCTGTGCAATCTTAGCATACGTGGTGATTTTGATCAAGTGAGGATAGAGTGTTTTGGCACTTTATTCTGTGTTGGTGTGGTCATAAAACACCCATCAATAGTTACCATAGGCCGACGTCATTTATTATTTACCATTTTATTACTTTTTATTTTATAATTAAATTAATTAATTAAAGTAGTTTGTATGATATTATTTAAATTTGGGACCTCTTAACCAATTAATTTAATTAAGTTATTTAATATGTCGGTGACATTACATAAGGTGGAAATTTGATTTGGGAGTTGGTGCCTCTAAGTTAATGAGGGGTTGGCGTTTCTAGTGGGCAAGTTCTTACAAATTGAATGAGGGTTTGGTTCCTCTAATGGGAAAGTTCTCACGAATTGAATGAGGGGTTGGTGCCTCTAGTAGGCTGGAGCTTACGAAATTTGTAATAGATTATTATGTAAGTGATTAATTTGCCATGGTTTTCTCTTATAATGGTTTCCACATAAACATTATGTGATATTGTTTTTTTCTCATGTGCATGATTATTGATGTTGTGTAATGGTGTTCTTATTATTGATCTGGTTTTAAATATGATGTGTAGGTGTGCAAAGGGTGAGGTGGCTAGGCTAAAGGTGTAGGAAATATTGTTGGTTCTCTCTTTGTCAATGCAGATTTGTAATGCTATTCAGTATTTCCATAATGAGATTCCATAACTATTGTATCTCATTTTCTTGGGTGCCATTTTCATAGGTGACAAGCCAATAGACTGTGATTTCATTATTGCTATTTTAGTGTTCTACTTGAATTCTTTATTGCAAAATAAGAAGGGATATCAAGGATTATGCGTAGATTTTGTTGCGAATTTGTGGGAGAAGGATTGACCAAGGTCTTCAAGCTTGGGCATGTCAATAGAGTCATGTGGTTTATCTCCAAAGCTGATTTCGGCTTTAAAGTCCCTTAGGTCAGCTTTCATACAGAATAGCTCCCCAACACAATGATAACTGTGAGTTTGTATCTCAACTATAGAGTTTTTGTTTGTGTTTGTTCCTTATTCAGGATGATTTAAAGCATGATTATTGTGAGAATTGTTTACTTGTGTGAACTCATATTCAGCATTGTTCTCTGGTTATGAGTGTTAAACCATTGTCAAAGTTTTTTTTATTTGTTATACCACTAAATATACTTATAGAATTTGAATGAAAATCTGGGTTAAGCATTTGGGGATCTTGATATGATCAAGTTCAGAGCTTTAGGTTGATGCAATCATATAGTGAGGTTGTTGAGTGTTTACCCTTCTTTTGCTTCATGTAAATTAAGGATGAATATATTTCCAAACATACTGATGTCTTGAACCATTTCATAGGATTAGGTCTTTATGGATAGTTGTAGTCTCATTTTTTCTTGACATGAGTGGCACACGAGGTGGTGTTGTTACCTTAAAAATGGTTGATGGTAGAATTTTTTTGTTCTTTTATCTCAATAAATGCTCCAAATTCGCTTTCTTCCTCCCCGTTTCAGCCACTGAATTGTGCAGAAAAGTTGGCAGAGGATAGGAAATTACTTTTATCATTTGCAACAATGACATGGAAGGATCTATACCAATCATTATTACTTGATGACCCTTCTGGCTCATTTGCAAAGACGGGGCAGTTCGTACTTCGTACCCCTATCCATAAGCAATCAGGTTACCTAAAGTTATGAACCTAGGCAACATAAATGCATTCGAAGGAAACACAAAACAATCGCACAAAGCAAACCCATCATAAATCTCATATAAAAAATGTGAGGACTTAAGCAAAAAATGAGAAAAAGTTGAAAGGGAAGAACAATGACACCTACAGGACCACTTGCAGAACTCAATCCCTTGGTCACTTTTTCTCAGGTTGTGCTCCAGATTCTCACTTTCATCAAATTTATTGTTCTTGAAAGATATATGTTCGCGTGTTCAAACTCCACGAGGCATTTATGATGGAGCACCTGAAGGCATTGAGAGCCACTACCATTCAATCCATTTAAAGCCCTCTCCACCAGATCTCAAGATTCTTGCATTGAGGAAATATTTCAAACAAGAAGGCCAGTAAGTGCCAATGATCTCCTGTCTCTAAATCCTTTGAAGCACTCCCTTTCTCTGTAGTCGTCATACTGTGGCTTTTGGCGAGGACTTCTGCTGCGACTTTGGCTTATTCTGGGGCTTTTCTATATGAGGAAATATTTTAAATTTCAACATAAGTTTGAATAACTATTGAATGCTCTTTGGAAATTGGCTGAACATTCCCTTGGTGTTTAGTCATATATGCTCTCAAGCTAATGGCTGAATAGAGGAAAATATCATATATAATTTCATTGCCTTTCCCAGTAACCATTTGAAGCACTCTGTATCCTTGGTTGGACATATACTGTATGCCTTATCTTCAATATACTGATTGCGTTGTGTTGTCATTGAAGAATTGTTTCTGCCCAAATTTCCACATTACTAATCCATATATAAATAACCATTACACTTTTTCATTGCATTTTTTGTTACCTTACTGATTATTGAATTCAATGACATTACTAAATCATTATTAATTCTGTCATAAAGGTCAATTTTCAGACTTTATAGTTTTGCTTCATAGTTGGGATAAAAATTTCATAACAAGCAAAAGATTAACGGTGTCATTGTAACAGAAAATTAGAATGTAAATGCTCACACAACAGAAATTGTAGATGAGAACTAATCATGGCTTCAGTTTGTTGGACTAACAAAAGTAACATGTGATTTCATGTCAAAGCCACCCTATAACTTTAGTTTTCTTAAGCTATAAAATTAATCTACATATTTATTGATCTTTCAATTATCATTCATATTCTACTTCCCCATAAGCTATGCTTGTTTGTAGTGTTCCTGGTAAGTCTGGCATGATTTTCAGAACATGTGATTGATGAATGGAGATAAATCTTGTCTACTGTTTTCTCAACTGAAATTCCCATGGCTTTACAGGCAGCCTAAAGTGATTTCCCCTATTTATTTGAATGCTATATATAAAAATATATAGTTGGAGAAGGAATCATTAGTTATGTTGTATTTCTCTCCTAAAGATGGTAGGCCTCTGTAATCAATGGATGCTCTAGAGGGAGAAAT
Organism: Thuja plicata; assembly: GCA_018584345.1. Lineage (NCBI taxonomy): Eukaryota > Viridiplantae > Streptophyta > Pinopsida > Cupressales > Cupressaceae > Thuja > Thuja plicata. Next base: position 2,626,050 of record MU228320.1, on the reverse strand, counting down.
ATTGACCATCTGATTAAGGATCTTAAATGTAGAGCTAAAGTTGATTCTAGTTTGCAATAAGGTTGCATTGCAATTGAACACATTAACGGGCTAATAGCGATAATCTGTGATATATCTAGGCAAATTGCATTCAGAATCGTCAAAGCGTGCAGTTAAAGGAAGAAGGCAGGTTTATGATGTTCTACTAGAAGAACACAATACTAAAATAGTTCATGGAAATGTGCCAAAAAGTAAAGATGACCGTTTTGCAGGTCAGTTATATAAGATTTGAGTATTCCTATACCAATGTTCTGATATGAAATAAAATGGTCAATTCTTCTGTGGTATGATATCATGATGGATGTTGACATATATTTTTTGCAGTCTTTATTTAATAGCATTTCTGTTCATGTGTAACAGCAGATATTCCAGCTCCACTTGCAACAAAGATATATCACCCAAGACAGAACCAACGGTTGCGTGCTGTACTTGGTCATCTTTATCGAGAATCTTTGATTAAAGAGAACCCTAATGAGCCATCAATTCCTAAAACACTGTCCGGGGACACTGGAGTGCAGTCTGGACGTACACAGATTTTATCCCCTGACAGTGATGTAACCGATCAACAGAAAGATCTTATGGGTCAAAAGAAGGTTTGAGCCAACATCTTATTTTAATCAGTTTTATGTGTCTTAAGTTTTAACATATTAAGTTGGGATGTAAGTGAAAATTATTGAACGGTTTTTGGATTGATTAAAGGGATTAGCTTTGGAGATAGAGTAGATAATTTTATTTGGAGTATTGCCATATTTTAAAGTCTTGTTATTAGAATTCTATATAAATAGTTATTTCTTTTAGATTTCACGCTTTTACCTATGATTATTTATTGGGCTGAAATATGGTATGCTTAAACCGGTCTTTAGACACTTGAACTTCAAATAATTGTTAGTGTATTCACCTCATTTTTGTTGTTAGTTGTATGTTTACAGATACGATATCATTTTGAATATCTAAAATTGCATGGAAGACCAAGTCATATTTTCTTTTTATATTAGAGAAACAATGGAATCAAGAGGTCAACTAGAAATCAAAAATTAATATTACCAAAACTATGAGTGATAGAAAATGGTTCCTAACTATGAATCTTGCTCCTGATTAGCTTGCGCTTGGTTTTACTGTAGATACTATTAAAGTAATACTATGTTATTGATTTTATAATGGTCAATTAAGTTGTTAGGATAGACTTTAGGTATATTCTTTATTCTATTAATTAGGTTCTTATCTTTTTCTTTTTTAGTTGTTGATCTTACCCTTTACAGATAGATCTTTTCTAACCTATGTTACGGAGGAACGTGTACTTGGCCAAAATTGGGTCACCCTATGTCAAAAACATTTAGGGATTTGGGAATGCTTCAGAAACGTCCCCCGCTATCCCCTAAATAAGAAAAAAAGGGAAATTTACCTAGGAAGTTTGGCAACTCAGCAGAAACGGTTGAGGCCTCGGACCGATTGTACCAATGACATCAAGCTGTCCCTTACGATATGAGCAATTTTAAGTTGCTTTTAAAAAAAAATGTTAAAAATGTTAAAAATAAAAAACAAACTCTACTATAACGAATTAAGAACTTAAAATCAAGTGATTTGTAAATATTATTCACAACTACACATGTTATCCCTTATTTTCATACTTGGTGGGAGTTCATTTTGCTTGTAGATGATTCCAAACATGTTCCATGACTCATAAAACAACTAGCCCTTATTTGCATGATTTGCAAACATCAAAACTAGTTATCATGACCTATATGGTGACCTCAGGCCAGCACGTCTTATTCCACTTTTCCTTATTTTTGCACGTGTTTGATTTAAGATAATATTGCTTGATTGGAGTATCAGAACTTGTAGGGTTAGATAATTAATTTTATAATTCTTTACAACTATAAGTTGTTCTTGCGAGATTAGATCAACTGTGTTTATTTATATGTTCATGAATTGGGAAAGCCCTTGATCGGCAAACAAGGTTAGTTAAGCAAATTATAGGCAATTAGCATGGTTGATGTTTTTAGCTATTTTGGATAGTGAGTGTGATTTTGTTCTATTGCTTGTACAATGTTGAACCTTGGGGTGCCTTGGTAGGTCTTGTAGGAATTATTAGATCCTTCACAACTTGTGGGTGTTATTATTTTGTTAAGGATAATTTCCACATTGATTTTAATTGCACAACTAAGTTTTAACTAAAGCATAGGATGATAAGATAAGTGAAACTATCAATGCTATCATATGAATATTTGAAAATTTCTATATTTTTTTAAAATTTCCTTTTTATTAATAGCCATCCCCTAAAAATGTCTCCCTCTTGTCCCTTGAAATGTGTCCCCTTGTCTTCGAAACTTGGGTAACATAGTTTTTAACTCTTATTTAAGGGGACTTTTGCTCCTTTGTTAATATTGTATATCTTGGTAACATAATGTGTTATTACTTTTCGTAATCTAGTATCAGAGTTTTTTTTTAACCTTGGGATTGGTGGAGGCGAATTGACCAAGAGATTGCTACAACTGTGATTGTCATGAATCACTAGTTGCATAGTGATTTATGGAAAGGACAGACAAGATTGAGAGGCATTGCCAAGGGTTTCTGCAGATTTTTTTTTGAAAATATTGCAGGTTTACCAGTAAAATTATGGCTTCTTTCCTATTGAAAAATTGTGGTAGTGTTTGTGTACATATCACGTGGTTTTTCTTTGTTAGAAATCGCATCTTCATTTTGTTAAAATCATGCAATAATTTCTTCTGCACAATTGCGCTTTTTTTTCATCTAACTTTGTGGTTTTTTCCTGAAATTCTAGTTCATTTCTTTTAAAATTGTGATTTTTCAGTGTTTTTTGTGGCATTTTTTGCAAGTTTTTTGGAGCATGACAGGATTTTTTGGGTGGTTTACAAGTTTAATACATATTTTGTTAATTTTTGGTAAAATGGTGGCATTTCATTTGAGGATTTGACAAAACTGTGATTGTATAGGGCACGCTTGGCAGATTATAGCAGATAATGTAGAGTTTTTGTTCTTTTTTTGACCTTATTTCAAAAAAGCATAGTTGGCTAGGGTTTTTAAATTGCAGGAAAGGGGCATCAGGTATATAGATTAGCAAAAGCTCAATATGGCACCCAAGGTATGGCACATTAAGTTTAACAAATATTTTGTTCAACGGGGATTTCATAGAAGTCCTTCAAATTCAAATCTGTATGTCAAAAGCATAGGCTTTTGGCATGGCAGACTTAGGCCTCTTGCATTAGTACTTAAGTGTAGAGATTTTGCAAACATGTGGTGATATTTTTATATCTCAATCTAAATATGCTGGAGTTTACTTGACAAGTTTGGAATCGTTTACACATGGAGAAAGGCTGAAGCTTGTAGCCAAAATAGACTCAGCTAATAAATGAGTTGGCTTTTAGGCAACTAGCTAGCAGATTTATCTATCTTATAGCCACTAGACTTGATTTGAGCTATGGCGCAAGTTATATTTCCAGATTGTGACTATACCAAATGCAGATGATTGGTTTGTAGGTGCTAAGATATGTGAACTGGACACTTAACTTTGATATTCCGTGGAACAACCCAAGATACTAGGTTGGTTGGCTTCATATATTTAGATTGGGTAGGTTTTGTTGATGACAAAAAATCCACTTCTAGATATGTTTTTAGTCTTGGCACAATTGCAGTCACATGGACCAACAAGAAGCAACAAATAGTGGCTCTTTCCTTGATGGAAGCACTCTATTGGGGAATACTCAATGGAACATATGAGTCAATATGGCTTGGAAGGATGCTTTTAGACATGAAAATGTGTCAAGCAAGACCTTCACCCTTGTTTTGTGACAATCAAGGAATTCTAAAGCTTGCCAAGAATCCAAACTTCAATGAGCGTACCAAATGTTGGCTAAATATTTTGCAAGTCACTATGACTACAACTTGCAAAATGTGTGTTTTAGGCAGCAGTATGTGAGATTGCTCTCTCCTCTCAGCAATAGGGGAGGCTCCCCTCTTACCGCAGGTGGCTT
>MU228320.1:2600283-2612928 GCA_018584345.1 Thuja plicata | reverse complement strand
TTTTTTTGATAATCCATTTGATGATTGATGAACACTTTCATGATTGATGAACATTGAATCATGTTTCAAATTCTAATGAAGTTATGAACTATATTTTGAATTTGCATTTTGTAATTCAGTAATTCAATGTGCTGATTTTCTTTAGAATCGTGAACATAGATCAATGATCAAGTATGTTGTATAAGATTCATACTATGAAACATTGAAATGATATATCATATATATGTTTTAGAATGTATACTGTTTTAGAATTATGTATATTTCAGATTTCTCTTATTATTTTTATATATAATGCATAGTAGAATAAGCCAAGCCTCTTTTAAGATCTTTTTGAGCGAGAGCCATAGTAGCTCCCAATAGAGCTGTTATTCCACCTATCCAAGAGATAAGATACATTATATATATATATATATATATATATATATATATATATACACACACACACACGAATCCCTACGAACCCAAATGGCAAATTTTTTTTTTCACGAATCCACGAACTGGATTCGCGAGCCCGAATCCGTCCCCGAACCCGAATCGGCAACTAAGAATTTTATTAAAATATTAAAAACTATAGTTGAATCAACTCGGAATGAGTTGAAATTTGAAAATGGACTATAAAATCCACTTAATATATTAATTATAATTCAAACTCGCGTAATTGACTTCGAAAAACCCACCTTTAAAGGATTTTCAAAGAATATGCAGTCAGCCTGAAAACCCCACCTTTTACATCATAACTTGAATTGTACTACTCCATTTGATGCCTAAGTTAGCTCGAAACGAGTGTATTTCGAAGGGCTACTGGCTCAAGGGAAAAACAGAGATTAAATGCCAACAAAAGAAAAAGAAAAACAAAGAAAAAAGGCTTAAGAACGCAAGAAATGTGTGTAATAAAGAATTCTTCAGGGATGACGAATTATCTCTATTATCACTCTATTCAGGATGTTCAAATCAAAGAGGATACCACTACGTTATGACAAGAAAATTCCGTAGGGTTGCCACAAATTTGTGATCTCAAATTTGAGGACAACACCAAACATGTGGAGCTTCATTTTCATTTCATTTGGCAACTTGTAGAAGATGGATTAGTGATGTTGCAGTATTGTCCACCTGAGGATCAAATTGCATACATTCTTACCAAGTCTTTGGGTCTAGACAAAATTGTAAAGTAGATTGAACATTAAGGGAGGTATTAAAGTAATATTGTGATGTTAAGTTTATAATGGTCAATTAAGTTGTTAGGATGGACTTTAAGAATAATCTATATTATTTTTGGTAAGTTTGTATCCTTTGATTTCTTAGTTGTCATTCTTATCCTTTGTGGATATATCTTTTGTAACTCCTATTTAAGGAGACTTTCACTCCTTCATTAATATCTTATATCTTGGTAATCATTTTGTGTTGTTACTTTCTGTAATAGATGCCCCATTGAAATTTAATTTGAAACACCCTTATGTCTTGCGGCTTCCATCTTTCATTTCTTGCATTCACTATCAGTGAACCCAAGACTTCTCATCAACAGGGGTAATTGATAATTAATATTAGCTTTTATTATTTATTTTTCAATTTTGATTATTTATTTTAATTTTTAATTTTAATAACAATTAATAACATACATACATATATGGAAAAAGGGCTTGCTTTCAAGAAAACTAGAATCTTGAAATTTACCAATGGATTGGAAATAGAATGAGCACACATCTTAAATGGTGGTGCAATAGGCAAAAAGAAGCCAAGTCCTTTGCAGAGGATCAACAAGCTCATGAAGCAGTGTGACTACAAAAGCTCCTTGTTTGGTCAAACATTGGATTCAATTAATTTATTCTGATAATCAAAGTTGTGAGTATGTTGTCCTTGTTGAGAGGAAGTCTCGGCCGAGAGGGAGTCTCAACATTCAGATGATCTTTTATGTGCTTTAATGCATTCTTCTCTGTGAGAGAAGTTTGAGATGCAAGCCCTTGTTAATGCATTCTTCTCTATGAGAGAAGTTTGAGGTGCAAGCCCTTGTTAATGCATTCTTCTCTGTGAGAAAGAAGTTTGAGGTAAAGGCCCTTGTTCCGCCCTCTGGGAGTAGCCATGGTGGATCCACCCTTCGGGAGTAGCTATTATGGATATCACGTGAGAGACTCCATGACTTAGCACTTGTATTTATTCACCCTCTGGGAGTAGCCATGGTGAACATCATGTTGAGTGACTCCATGATGTTATCACGTTGAGAGAATCTATGATAAGCTTTGTTTTCTTCAAATGGGTGTAGCCATTGTGACTGTCATGTTGAGAGACTCCATGACATGAGAATCTAGAAATGATATCTCCTTAGCTAAGAGGGAGTGTTGAAGTTTGTAGCTTCAGGAGATATGACATACCTAAAATGAATCTTGTTCAAATTATCATTTTTGTGGCTTGGTATTGTGAATATGAAACAACATATTTTTTGTGGAACTGTCATCGATTGACATATATGTTGTCAATTTATGCATGAGGAAGATGTTGGAATTCCAGAAAACATGATTGATGAGTCAATTTTTCTTGTGCAACGTCACCATCTTATAACAACAGAGGCTCATGGTCTTTATTGTAAATGTTGATCGGTTCATTCATTTTCGGGTCCCGTCGCTTGTATCGTGGATTGAGGATATGAAGAAGCTGAATCGACTCACTTCTTGTAACTGTCGTCTGTGCAGGTCCAACAAAAATGAGGATATGAAAGGTCATTATCCTGCATGAAGGGGTCTGCACGACATTCTGAATCAAAAATGAAATGCTAGTCGTATAACAATCTTGAAGATAATGCAACATCACTTTTAGAGAGCGTTTGACATCCTTAGTTGCAGTGTGTAATTCGGCGATGATCATTGCTGGTGTCATTTTGTTTATTTTCGTGTTTTCTATTAGCAGGGTATATATGTGAGCATGATCATTGGAGGTGCCCTCTAGTTCTTATCAGGTGTAGTCGATACAGTTTGTAATAGTTAGTTTTGTCTGCTGCATATTCAAAAGTTTACAATGTGAAGTTTGTTTGTTGTTCTATCAGTCAATGATTTTGAGAGTGAACATTGTGTATTGTTTCTCAAATGTGTATAGTTGCAGAAGTTAGAAAGTATTGTGCTCAGACATTCATTGTTACTTAATAAAATCATTATTTTTGGTGTGCCTGGGTTTTTCCCTTGAGTAGGGTTTTCCCAAGGTATCTCTGGTGTTCTGTGTTTTATGAATATCTGTTCTTTGTTATTTGCTATTTTGGTTAAAAATCTAACATGGTATCAGAGCAGGTCTAAAGAAAACATCTAGAACAAGGATAGCAGGGGTTGTCTTCTTTGCTATCCTTGTTCAAGAGAGGATACAATACTTGGTGTTTTTTTGTGCATTTTGAAGTGATCACAAAACTCACATCAACATTGCCCTTGTCTTCTCCCTTTGCAATTTTTTCTCTTTTGCCAATACAAGTAGAGAAATCATCTCTCTTTTTATCTCTTTAGTGGTTTGGGTACATGGCTTGGCATTACAATGAGTAATGTTTGCAATATGGTATTTGAAGCGATTTATGCCTACAAGATGTAGCATTTGATAGTAAGTGTGAATAATTGACCTAGGTATCGTTCTTTACATGGCATATTTCTTAGCATGGTCTCTAGCTCTAGTAAGACAAGTGTCTGTAATCGGCGGTGCCACTGCTGGTGTGGAGCTTGAGGCTGAAACTGGGTCAAAAGCTTCTTTATTTGCGATTATACGATGCGTTTAATCTACACATACAAAGTTAAAGCACATTATTTTAATTTTTAAATAAAAAAATCAACATAAATCATTAAATGTGAGCATAAAATTATTTTAAATTAGTAAACAATTAATATGAACTAAAGATTCTAAACATTTTATTAAAAAAATGTTAAAATTAAAAAAAAGTTGTGTATGCAAAAGACTGATTTCAGTTTAAAAATAAAAAAACAAAAGAAAATTGTGAGGAATCCAGTATTTTTGCAATTTAAATGCAAAAATATTACTTGATTTTAGCATATGATGAATTGTTTTTAACCTAGATGTTGAAATTGGCAGCCAAACTGAAGAAAAATGTAAAAAAAAAAGGCTTGTGTTTCGAATTTGTCTTCCAAATTCAATTAACAACACACTTAGATCTTCCCTTGGAGATGCAAAAGAGTTTTGAAAAATGTGTTGAAGGTGGTAGGGGTGCTGGGTTTCAGGCAGCATAATTTGCCTATTTTTCACCTAAAGGAATGTTTTAACCTTTTGTTTTGACGCTACTTGCTTTTATTCTGCGCTTCATGATTTTTTCACTCGAACTCACTAAGTTTTTGACAAGTACTAGCCAAAAACTCATTGAGTGTCCTTGGTGAGTTTCTCACTCGAAAATTTCGTGAGGAGTTTACTTGGTTAGTATCCATTGACTCGGCGAGTTTTCAGCAGGTCTGGTTTTATGCTATCTTCCCAATCAGCAAGGAGAAGAAACCATAGTTGAAATTCTCGTAGAGTATTTGGCGAGAAATCAAATACTCACAAGAAGTTAGAGCAACTGAGGTTTTTGAGCATTTACTTGTAGGGAAAAGGAGCCGAGTTTTTGAGAAAAACTTGTAGAGTATTTGATAAAAACTCGTTGAGCTTTTACAAAATATTTCTAAGTCCGTAAAAAAAATCTTAGTCGCATTAGAATAAAGCATTTACACGTCAAATAAGAGGTTACATTTGTTTTTTATGACTTCTTGTTTGCTGCTCAAGCCACAAAACACCCTTCCAAAGTATTGCAAGGTCATTTGCAAGGATTTAAGTTGATTTGAAGCAAAATCAAATTCTTAGGTAGGTTTTCAAATTTCTTATTCTTTCTATTTTTAAAATCATTTTATCTCCTTTTGTTGCATCTAGGTCAATAGAAACTCAATAATGACATTTCCTAAGTACTCTAAATTGTTTGAGTGTGATGAACAAGATTTAACACCATTTTTTGGCAATTTTTTCTTATTTTTCACTATTTTTTCCAGAATCTCAATTTTTACTAAAAATTTCAAACCCTAACACTTTTTCCTTGTTTTTTTCAAGTTTCAACTATGTCTAAAATCATTTAAACTATTTGTTTTGTTGCTAATTTTTTTTTTAAATATTAACTTGTGGTTTCAATTTGTATGTGTAGGTTGATAATTTGATTGATAGTGCCAAATAGAGAATTTTCTACAATTGGGTCAGCTTCAGGGTTTGCTAGTGCCTCAGTAGATGCATGCCCATCTAGATATGTAGGCATGCGTCTTAAAAGGGCTACAGATAGGACTTGGAAGTATGCCTTTGAAGGACCGGAACATAATACCGTAATTCGCATCAAGTTTGAAAAACTAATTTATGTAGGCATACAACGCTTGAAATACCACCTTGTAGACATCACGAAGCATGATACAAACTTCAAAGCTCTGTGAAAAGACCACAAATGATAAAAAAAGAAATTAATGCCTTGCTGCCCAAAAAGAGAAAAAATTACAAAGGGAAAGGGAAAAACTAGCCATAAAAGCATGCATAGTTGAATCTCAAGGTGTTGCAATCAACCTTGAAGATGAAGAAGCAACACTTGAGGGCATAGTGGGCTCTCTTTGTGGCCCATGTATTTGCAAATCCTCCACCACCTCGACCACCACTTTTGCTACTTATAGTAGAGCACCACCATCAGTGTCGCAGGGGCACTATATAGTTGATTATTTTGTGCACAGAAACACGCCTGGAGCACAATCATCATTGGAGAGAAGTGGGTGGAATAGGGACCTGCATCAACAAGTAGACATTGCTAGTGCTGATTTCTAGTACTTCAACATCCCTTTCAATGTGGCAGAAAATCCATATTGGTTACCACAATGACTACAGCGGGAAAGAACTACAAGGCGCCTTCTCGTCTTGGCTTAAGTGGGAGGCTTGTTCAGTTGTTTTAGTTTTTATATATTTTAACTTTTTACTTTTAGTTTTGAATCTTGATAACTTAATCGCATTTCTTATTAGTTATGTTGAGTTTTGATTTTTAGAGTGTAGACTAAATTTATGTTCTTATTTATTTAGAGTAATTACTAATTTTTGTTGAATTGAAGTTATTTTTTAATTATCAAAATTGTATACTTAAAAAGTTAATTTTACTTCGTACTTGTAGGTTGCTCACAAATGCAGTTGGTAAGCAAAAAGAACCGGTGAAAGAGCAAAAAATAGAATGGAAACAATTTTGCTGCACCATTCTTTCCGATGAGTGGACGGATGGCAAAAACTGCTCCATCATTAATTTTTTGGTTTCTTGCAAGAATGATGTGTTCTTGAATTTCATGGATGCCTCCAACAAGGTGAAGGCTGCTAAAACTTTGGCTCTAATGTTAGAGCAAGTTGTCATGGAGGTAAGAATTGAAAATGTAGTGCAAATAATAACTGATACAGTAACATATGTGGTAGCTAGTAGAATCCTCTAAGAGAAACATAGTACACTTATTGGACACCTTGTGCAACAAATGTTGACCTTCTTTTGGAGGACATAGGAAAACTCGATTGGGTTAGATTTGTTGTAGAGGATGCAAGGAAGATCACAAAATACATCTACAATCACCCTTGGGTTCTTCGCTTGATAAGAGAACACACCCAAAGGAAGGAGTTGGTAAGAGCTAGTGTCACAAGGTTTGCAACAATTTTCTTCATGTTGCAAAGTATTCTTAGTTCTTTGACGGCTTTGAAGCAAATGTTTGTGAGTCAAGTATGGCTAGACTCAAGTTATTCGAAGAAGCCTGACAGAGAGAGTGTTGCATACATTGTTTTCGACAACCAATTTGCACAAGGAGCTATAGAGATTGCGAAGGTAACTTGAAAACTTGAATTTTTTTTTTGTATTCAAGTCTTTCATTATTCATTTGTAACTTTAGTGATTAATCTTTTTGTATTTTTCAATTGTAGGTGTTGGAGCCCTTGGTTAGAGTTCTTCGCTTGGTAGATGGGGAGCAAAGCCCAATGGGGTATCTTTATGAGGCCATGGATAGGGCCAAGAAGTTTATCAAAAATTACTACAGGGGTGACAAGCTCAATTTTGATCCCATAAGGGAATTGATTGATTGGAGGTGGAACAATCAACAAAAATTACTACAGGGGTGACAAGCTCAATTTTGATCCCATAAGGGAATTGATTGATTGGAGGTGGAACAATCAGCTCCACCAACCTATCATGCAACAGGATATTTCCTCAACCCTCATTTTTGCTTCTCGCCATCCTACTTGGATCCCAAAGGAGAGGTCATGGAGGGCCTCTCTGCATGCATTTAGAAGATGATACCCGAGCTTGAGGTGAGAGACCTCATTGTGTCCGAATTGAACATTTACCAGAATGCAAGGGGCAACCTAATCTCTTTAGACTTGGCCAAGAGAGGAAGAACCACTCAAACCCCATGTATAATATTTGGAATTTTGGAGTCTTTCACATGCATGATAAGTAGATAAAAATTAAATTATGTTTTCACCTTGCTTTCTAACTCTTCAATATTTTATTTTGCAGATGCTTGGTGGCAAAATTGGGGTGCAAATGCCCCAAAGCTGCAAAAAAGTTGCTCCCCAAATCTTATGCTAGCCTTGTAGTTCATCCAGTTGTGAGCACAATTGGATCTTGTTGGAGGCCATCAACACAAAGAAGATGAACAAGCTAGTTCAGAAATGCCTCAATGACCTTGTCTCTGTGCAATATAATTGTTGGTTGTGCACAAGGAAGGAAGAGCAAACACCAACTGGTCCTTGATTTGGATGATATAGATCCTTACAATGATTGGACATCACAAGAGCAACCTCCATTGTTTATAGAGAATGAGATCTATGATTTGGAGAGGCAGGCTATGGAGGAGGGGTCTTGTAATGCCCCCTTTTGGGCACATTATCTTGTGCCTTATAGTTAGCCTTTACATCATGGTCTGGCGGGCTAACCGAGGTTTGGCAGAGGATCAGAGGGGTGTTTGGCCTAGGTGTTTTCAGTTTCAGGCCAATTGGATCAGTTTCCACAGGGTTTCCAGGGTGCTTACTATTTATAGTAAGTAGGAAGAACTCAGTGTTCCTGACATTTCAGTAGTGGACTCGGAGTGTCTCGCCGAGAGCTTTCCGGCAAGCTATCACACGTCTCCATTCGAGTTCGTTTGGTCCTCCGTTCTAATGCCAAAAGATTCCTCACTTTATTTTATTATGTCACTTTATAACCAATGGTTATATTTAATTAAAAAGTGACTTTAAGTGAGAATACGAAAAGACAGAGAGGGGAAACTGAAGAGTCACAACCATTGCTTTAAAAGAAGGATTGAAGGCTCATTTGAGATATGCTTAGTTTTTGGATATTATCTTTATCTCTTGGAGATATCAGGAAGCTTTCAACTTTCGAATTCAGCCTTCAGGACGGAAACCCTTTTGGCTCAGAGGTGGATTGGACGTAGCCCCAGTTCGTCTACGATGCGGATTCACAGCAGAGTTCGCCATTGTATTCACAGGTTCTTTATCATTCAATCTTACTGCATTTATGTATTTCAGATTGGGATGTTTGTAATTCATGGTTATTGTATTGCTGTTGTATAATACGATACCATTTCTGTGGGAAGTTATTGGAATATATTTGCTGGTTACTAGAATATATTCGTCGGTTATTATTGTCGGATCGAATGTTATTTGCATGTATCTATTTCTTTAAATCTGCATACGATTTATTTGAGAAAATCCGAGAGATGGCCGGTTAGGGTCATTACAGTGGTATCAGAGCTGGTTTTCTTGCCAACCTGTGGAGTATTATCAGAGACATATTTAGAGGAAGCTTTCAGATTTCATTTCTAGAACTACATGCATTGACAAGAAATCGCTTCAGATTCAGCTTATTAGTATCAGACAATCAGGTGTGGCGAAGGGTTGTTATCAGTGTGGTTGTTCCATACAAAGTGACTATCAGCACCTTTCTCTCTCTCACGCCGGTAGGATCGATATATGTATTCTGATGCTTCAATATTAATCGTCTAGCAAATGCTTTTAAAATATTGGGAAAAAAAAATTGTGAAATCGAACGTTTATAATTAAATGAGAATATTTGGCGGTGATTATTCAAAGGTAGCATCCCGAGATTGCTTAAGACCAAATATTATGGAGACCCCGATAAATATTTCAACCCGACTATAGTCCTGGGCAAAGCATTTTAGTAAAGTAGCGTTTCTATTGGCAGGCAAGTTACGGGAAATATTATTAAAAGATTTGTGATGTTTTATTAAGTTGAGACGACCACCTGATTTATCGAAAATAAATGAGTCATTTCTCAAATCGTTAGCTGTTTCTGCTAACAAGAAATCGAATTTTCATATCCGTGGGCCCTCAGAACTTTCCAGCCGCACTCTCTAATATGGGAGGAATATTAGTGAACCTCTGCGGGGTGTCATTGAAATGGTAACGGAACATAGGAGATTGATTACGCTCTGAGATTCAGTTTTAGAAGATAACTCTCAGTCGTTTGCAAACTTTATGTTATGTCGGGAGACTTCTAGCACTGGCCGTGTGAAGGTGGAATTGCGGATCAGTAATCCCGTCGGGTGACAAGCCTGGTGGAAAGTCGTGTGGTAACATCAGCAGTTATCTCCTTCGACTGCATGGGAAAATAGCCGTTAGGGAAGACGACACTGCTACAGGCGTCAACAACAGCAGCAGTGGTGATTGTGGTGTGTGGGAAACATAGCCGTCAGTTGAAAACCACAATGCTACAGGCATCAACAGCCGTTGTTTGTTGTGGAGGAATAACGTGGGCCGCAATCATAGTTTGTGCGGTTGCGGGCAATACGAATAGTAGCGATCACGGGAGATAGGCACGAGTCTGGTGTGTGGGAAAGACTTACAGTTGAACGATAACGGGAATGTCTATTCCATAGGACATCGGGCAAAAACGAACTAAACCTGGTGTGGGCAGATTGTATTCTAACGCCTAACGTATTTCCCGGGTATCGACACCTACAGGTTTACAATTGCAATCTGGCCCTGAACATGGGAATGGTTCTTTGCGACTTCAGACTGCAGTCCATTATCCAGCAGGTATTGTTGAGAAACTTTCATACATCAGAAGTTACTTTCACATAAGTAAAATACTAGAACAATATCTTCTTTTAGGAGTTAGAGTTATTGCAGTCATCTCTTGGGAACAACTAATTCAGATCATTACAGAAATACATTCAGCAGAGGAAATCTGAAATATTTTATGGTATTTTTCATTAAGATTTATATGCAAAAACCGATTGTTGAAGTGCTTGGAAATATTGTGTACTTGCTGGGATCCATTGTTTCTTGTTTGAACATGCAAAATATTGAATAGTTTTTTAAAAGGAAGCCTTCAAAACAAATCAACCATTGCATAAAATAAGGACAGTTGGGAAACTAAACTATAAGAGAACAGCTAGTCAAGAACATTGCATGGGTATCAGAAATTGAACAAGAAGAACATTCAAACTTATTCGAAACTAGATAAGCACCCTCTTCCAGTTATCAGAAATCTTGCAGTCTGATTTTATTAACAACCAGCAAAGATCAATATAGAGATAGCAAACTGTTTGACGAATTTCAGTAGTGCAGTGGTATCAGGAAGTTGTGAAACTTCTGGGAGGTGCTAGCAATTCAGTCCCTGAGAGTGGAACCTTATCCTTGGCAGCTACAAGTTTTCACATTCACTTGTAGAGTCTAGTAGTTTTCTAGTTATGAGGAAGACACGGAGTTTGGAAAAAATCCTGAAGGATCTTGTTTAGGTGCAGCAACAGCTAGTCCAGATTTTACAGCCTGATGGAAGGACATAAATACTCAGCATGTATGAGGAGTATAACGCACTTCCTCCACGGGTTCAGAGAGATTTAACCTTCTCTAGTTTCATGGACTTTCATCCAAAGCTTCAACACAAGACTTTAATGGTAAGGAAGCAGTATCAGGATTTGGCTTGAGATCTACTTGCACAAGATAGGTGCAGAAATTTATATGAAGAGTTTCCAGCTATCATTAATCAACCCTTAAGTGAACAAAAAACTAAACCAGTTATTGAAGGAAGGACTTATGAGGTTGTCATTGAAGCAGGAGATTGTAAAACAAATATCGAATCAATGCATGAAGGAGAGGCTAAAGAAGAGGTAGCAAATATGCAGGTTACAAAATTTGAGGAATCATGTGATTTCTATAGCAGCGCATCACATATGCATAATGATGATTTGGATTGTCAATCAGAGAACGCATTTCAAGATGATAATGATGAGAAGCATGCCTTACATCGACAGCTGAAGGTCAATAACGATGCTATTACTGCAGCTCTTGTTCACCATGATAGCACTCACCAGATCATTGAAGATCTTTACAGGAAAGCTCAGAAGGAAGGACAGGGTGGTATAATGATTGGATCCTTTGTTGCAGATTTACAAGAGGTCAAAACAACATTTGAGGTTTCAAAATCAGAATATCTATGCTTACTGTCCGATCGCGACTACCTGTTACAGATTGCTGAAAATTATGCTGAGCAGTTGAGGGAAAAAGGTGACGAGGTTAATAAGCTCAACAGAGAGATTAATGTTGCTCAGGAAACATTGGAGCACACGCGTCTTGCTCTTCAGGAAGCAAGAAATCATATTGTTGCCTCTAGTCAGTACAGGGAATAGGACGATAGGGAGAGGTCTGAATTCTTTCAGGAGGTGATTCAGGAACTCGATAGCATACAACAGACCTATGACTTGGATAGCTGTCCCAAAAGAGCTTTGGATCACCCAGAGTTTCTTTATGAGTTGGATAACTTTCAGGCAATCGACAATTTCTTGTTTGAGATGGACGCTGATTTGATATTTGATAATCCTTTCTTCGAGCTAGATGAGGAAGGTATTTCCTATCCCCATGACGAGGATGAGGTCAATTACAGAATTTGGGACCCAAGGTCAGCTGTTAGAGGTGAATCTTGGTCACCAGGTTGGAGTAGCGGGATGAACTCAGTTGCTGTGCAGTGTGGTTTTTACACCAGCAGTCCAGGATGGGCAGTTATGTCTTGTGGCGTGATGGGTGATGTGCCTTTCCGTGCACTACCTCTCATTGATGGTGAGATGTCTCGTTTTGGCGAGCATCCCTTGGATCATTCCTCTTTCCACACAACCGCGACTCCTCTACAGTATCATACTGATTCATCCAGTACTTATGGTATTGAGAGACAGTTATGGAATCCTTATGCTGATTTAGGAATTCCAGTAGAGCTAGTTAGTGCATCGCATGTTGGCCACATTGTATGGGATGCATTATGTTTTCCATTCAGCCCACCTACGGAGAACTTTATTTCCCGATTATTGCAGAGGTGTGGGGTAAGTGATTGGGTTGGTACGCTTCCTCGCTTGCAGATGGAAGCCTTGTCCGATAGTTTGCATACCTTGCCTTTTCAGTACAGTTTCCAATTCGGGCGACAGATCAGAGGGGCAGTGTTATGGCAGTTGGACATTCTTGGTGATTCACCCGGTAGGGGCATAGGGCATCAGGATATTTTAGCCAGTTGGGGAGATGGATGGCCCTTTTGCTTATGGGATCCAAGAGAGACGTACTTGCGGTTGGTATTTATTCAGGGGGTCCATTGTTGTGAGGTTTGGTTCTCCCTTGCTTCTGACCGTAGAGGGGTTGGTGATCTCA
>MU228320.1:2569302-2600233 GCA_018584345.1 Thuja plicata | reverse complement strand
GGCCCTTTTGCTTATGGGATCCAAGAGAGACGTACTTGCGGTTGGTATTTATTCAGGGGGTCCATTGTTGTGAGGTTTGGTTCTCCCTTGCTTCTGACCGTAGAGGGGTTGGTGATCTCAGTTGGAGTGAGGTCCTCAGTTGGATTGAGGACTTTATCACAGGTGATGGCGACACAGGGCAGTTTGGTACGACTAATCCTGCAGTGATTTGGGGTCCTGACATTAGACTGGTTGTTGTTTTGTTGCTGTGTGAATGACTTCACAGGTCAGGGCATACTATCTGTTTCAGTTGCATGCGACAGATGGGTAGAGCGGCTTCCCTGAGGTTGGTTTGGGATCCAGGTATTATGTTCGCAGCATGTAGATATTGATTGCTTGAGGGCAAGCAATCTCTGGGAAGGGATGATTTGTAATGTCCCCTTTTGGGCACATTATCTCGTGCCTTATAGTTAGCCTTTTCATCATGGTCTGGCAGGCTAACCGAGGTTTGGCAGAGGATCAAAGGGGTGTTTGGCCTAGGTGTTTTTAGTTTCAGGCCAATCGGATCAGTTTTCACAGGGTTTCCAGGGTGCTTACTATTTATAGTAAGTAGGAAGAACTTAGTGTTCCTGGCATTTCAGTAGTGGACTCGGAGCGTCTCGCCGAGAGCTTTCCGGCAAGCTATCACACGTCTCCATCCGAGTTCGTTTGGTCCTCCGTTCTAATGCCAGAAGGTTCCTCACTTTATTTTATTATGTCACTTTATAAGCAATGGTTATATTTAATTAAAAAGTGACTTTAAGTGAGAATATGAAAAGACAGAGAGGGGAAACTGAAGAGTCACAACCATTGCTTTAAAAGAAGGATTGAAGGCTCATTTGAGATATGCTTAGTTTTAGGATATTATCTTTATCTCTTGGAGATATCAGGAAGCTTTTAGCTTTCGAATTCAGCCTTCAGGACGGAAACCTTTTTGGCTCAGAGGTGGATTGGACGTAGCCCTAGTTCGTCTACAGTGCGGATTCACAACAGAGTTCGCCATTGTATTCACAGGTTCTTTATCATTCATTCTTATTGCATTTATGTATTTCAGATTGGGATGTTTGTAATTCATGGTTATTGTATTGCTGTTGTATAATATGATACCATTTATGTGAGAAGTTATTGGAATATATTTGCTGGTTACTGGAATATATTTGCTGGTTATTATTGTTGGATCGAATGTTATTTACATGTATCTATTTCTTTAAATCTGCATACGATTTATTTGAGAAAATCCGAGAGATGGCCGGTTAGGGTCATTACAGGGCTGGATTCAAATTGTATGATATTGAGGAGGATGAGGAGGTTGAGTCGTCATTACCAATGTCAGTGCCATCTACATCCAGGATGGAGGTCGAGTCACAGCTAGTTATGTCAAGTGAGGAGGCGAAGCCATAGCGGTTTCCTAGGACTAGATCCCCTACCCCTCCCGTAGTTTTTACTAGAGTTGGGAAGGGGAAGAGGAAGATTTAGATTGTTTCGATGTTGTATTTACTTATAGTTTTATAAAGACAATTTTCTATTTGATTTTGCTTCAGAGTATCAGGCTACCAGCCATCAACATTCCACATGAGGATGCCATTTTTGTACCCAATTTGCTTTTAAATATAGTTTGACTCAGCGTTTTTCTTTTGTTTACTCATTTACTAACTCATTAGATGTATCTCATTGAAATTTGCAAAACAAAATGCATTCCTAATTAAATTCAAGCAATTTTTAAAGTTGCTGATTTTTTTGCCGAGTATTTGCCTAGTTTTCTCCAAGTTTTTGCTGAGTTTTTTTTTTCGGGCGTTGGCCAGAAGTTACCAAGTCTGAGAAATTCAACTATGGAAGAAACCATTCAGCAACTGCACTGACCCCAACCTGACCATCCTCTTAGTGATAGGACCTTGCATTTTAACAAAAAACCAGGAACCTACAATAGGAAGTGGATCTGGAAACATTCAAACCAACATTAAAACTTGGTTCATTGATTGCTGACATTCTACTATACACTAATTTCAGTCTATATTCTGTACCTGATTTTGCTTTTTGTTTAGCTCTCTTGAAAGACATTCTTATGACTTGTCTGAGAGCTGTATCTACAGCTTAATCAAAGTCTTCTCATTGCCTAAACCTTGGTATTCCCCTCCCATATACAAAATGCATCTCCATCTCAGAGACACATATAGGGGATGTTTGAAGACGAAATTTCTCTATATCTCCTGGAAGCTTCCTTTGAAAATTGAAAAACTTCCTATAGAAGTTTCTCAGATGTATCTTATCAATTATACTGGGTTTTGCACAAGTTGAAATATGTGATTGACAAAAATTAAAAGTAAATAAATACACTAATAGACTTCAATTTTTTATTTTTGCATGAAATTTTATAAATGTTTTGGGAGCAAAAATTTTTCTTATCAAACTGAAGAGGTAATAGTATGAAGAGAATCAATAATAAGGCTTAACAGATGTGTATGGGCACCCAAGTTTAATCAATTAAAAAAATAGTAATAAATGTAGCCTTCTCCGAGAAACCCCGTATAATGTTGTCAGAATAATTTCATTCCCTCCCATCTCTTGGTGAGTGGTCTAAATTTTCATTGTCAATATCATGATGATGATTATCAAATGGGAATGTAATTAATTTTATTGCTTTCATTGACATCTATTTTAATATTTTAAAGTGCTAATTTTATAATTTTTAAGCATTTAGTAATTTAGCATTCTTTAAGTTTTATATCCGTTATATATTTGTTGTATTTTTGAGATTAAAATTTAATATTTAAGTATTTTATTTTTCTCTCTCTCCAAGGAGCTATCTCCGATTTTATATTTTTTCTTTTACCAGGACCAGTTCTTGTGTCCTGTACCAGTACTAGTATGCATCTCCTGGTAACAATGGATCTTTTGGTTTGGGATATCTTAATTTTTGGCTAATATCCATTGCCTCCTCTTTAGCTCTTTCTGGCAGTTCATACTTCTAGCTATGTTGCTAAAGTCCAAAAATTTCTACTTCATTTTTCGCTAAATATATATTCACCTTCACTGATAAAAACAAAGGGTCAAAAAACTAGTGCTCATAAAATTAGAAATACTGTTTAAATTTTAGTTTGAATCAAATGCATTACAATGGGTAAATTGGGGAGTGGTGTACTTGCACACTTTAAGCATGAAAAATAATAATATTGGAATAGAATTAATGGACTTGATAAATAAAGGTTGCACGGGGAGGGGGTACTTAGGGTACGGTTACGGGTACGGCTATTTTTCAAAATAGGGGACTGGGGTACTTGGGTATGTCAATTTTTTAATATATAATTTAATATTTTATAGAAAATCTGAAAATATGAGTCATGACATTGAGTTTTTAAAATAAGAACAATGATAAAGTTTGCAGATGTATTGTTTTCAGTTTCAGATTTGCAATATGTTTGTAATAATAATATATGCTAAATGTTTAGATGTATAACAGAGAAGACAAACTTTAAATAACAATGCCATATTGCAAATGATAATTTTGACTATTAATCAGTATTGTATCAAAGTTTCAAATTGATTATGTATTGAAAAAAGCTTGATAAACAGTAAGCTGATACACAAACAAGAAACCAAAACAAAAATCAGAAATCTTAATCGATGTCCTTAGCTATGATGCTCTCCACTGAGTACCCAGTACTTGGGTACGTGTACCAGTACCGGTACGTGCCCCAGGGGTATGGGTACGAGTACCCATGCAACATAGTAAATAAAGCTAACAAGCGAGATCAAAGCACTGGACCCACATTTTCACCAAGAAAATATATGTTGCTTGCTGTTGAACTTGTTTTGTTAAGGCTAGCTGTTTGAAGAGATCCCTTTTCTTTCAGGAACTAAGTTGATTTGATTGGCGTAAATAGAATACATATTTCTATAATAGTCTTAGTAAGTTAAAACTCATGTAAATCCTTTATATATGTGTAGCTATGTTTAGGTTGCTGGTATATGCTGCCTATATACATTTCAAATGAAGAATTTTTATTAGAGTGCACTCTAATCTTCTTTTGGTGTTATTTCAGCAGAAAGAATTATCAGCGATACCACCAATACGGAAATCTGAGCAAATGCTACCTCCAAATTCAGAAATAGGCCGCACAATCACTAATGCACATTCATCTCATATAAATTTTCAAAATCAGTATCATGAAAATAAATTTGCAAGGTCTCAACTGCCTATGGAAGTTGGTCCAACCGGTATTATGCGGAATAGATTTATACAGACGCCTTATACTTTTACTGGAAATGCAGGTATAAATGCTAGTTTTTTTTTTGGGGTTAATTTACTTCTTGAGTATTCTTTTGCCATATGTGCATGGAAGTAATAGATCGTTGCAAAGTATATTTGCATGAGACTATCAATGTTCTTATTTATGACAAGGACACTTTTATATTTATGTGGTATATAGATATACTAGCATGCCAGAAGCAAGGAGAAATGCAACTATCTTTTGCAAAATTTTCATGTAGAATTATTTGGTGTACTTTGAATTTGTATTGGTCTTTCTTTTTTGAAGTGTGTCTCTGGTTGCGAATTGACATTCAATGTGAATTTTGCAGGGACATCAATGGGTTCTATGCAACAAGCCAATGGTATCGTACCTGTAATTTAGTTCTATGTTTGCTTCTCAGACCGTACTGTACCTCTCTTTGTTCAAAAAGAGTATTTGCAGGTTTAAGGTTCCCCTTATATTCACTTAAAATTGAAAATCGGGTGGAATTGTAAGGTATATTATTGGTTTTGTAGTATACATTCTGCATTTCAATGTTTTAGCAGGCCTCAGTTTGTTGATAAGAAACATGTTTTGGTTTGAATACAAAGAATGTACAAATCAAATTAGTAAATGTAAAGCTAGTAAGGCAAAACTAGGTGCACTTTTAGTACTTTTGACACTTAAATGCGTTTAATTGATTAGAGCATAATAAAGCTCGGGACAACTAACTCTGCAATCACGTTTCAGACGTATTTTACCAGAAAATTATTCATTTTGATATATTGTTTGTATATTATATCAGACGCACACAATTTATTTTCCAATTTAGCTTGGAGCATTCGTGGGATTTACATCTTAAGGTGAATTGGGGAAGTTGTACATATTTGGTTGGTTGAATTTGGCATTTTATCAGAGAAGTCGTGGTTTTCAAGGCTGTAGCAAGGCCACCATCATTTTTACAATAAAATGATATTATTAATGATGAAAGGAACGGTTGGCATCTTTCACCAATTTTTTCCAAAACCACTGTCAAGCCTATTGATAAATAAACTACTACGTGCACAACAATTATAAAATCAAAGATATTAAATATAAAGCCCATCACTACGTGTAGAATCTTACATAAAGCTTACTCTAAATAACTACATATGAAAAAAATAAACAGGTGGGGGACATGAATTAAGGCAATTTGTATACCATAAATTGAATTTGTGCCAAGATAATAATATTATTTTTGTCGCTCGTTAAATATATAGCTGTTAAATTTTCTGCAAGACACAACTGTGTTATGACAATTTTTGTAGTTGACTAAAATTAGCTCAAAATTGAACTGGACTGTTCATTGGTTTGGCATGTGACATTCCTGACCTGTTAATTCTTTGGCACACTTCTAGATTTCCTTATTGGAGGTGAGCTAAAGTGAAAGAATTATTCAATTATGTAGGTATTGATGTTTAGACAACCATCTCCAGAAATGTGAATTGGTAGTGTTTAGTTTGTTTTCTTTGAATTGTTCGCAGAATTATTCCTTCAAAAACAGCTTCTTGCTACTTTATTTATGAAAACATTGTTCACATTAATTTTCTTTCCTAGAGATTTTTGTACTGCAAAGGAGGACTATTGGTCAAACGAATCTTCCATTTAAACCTCTTTGTTATCTTATCAACAGAGTGGGTAAACAGAATAGTTTTCATTCCTTTTTCAAGTAACAAAATAATTTCAGGTATGTTTCAGGAACGATGACTTATCAAATAATTTAGATCAAGTGAATGAGAGCAAGAACTTTCATTATATTGGTTTATGACAATGTAAGAGTTGGGAATAGAAGTGCCTATGATGGGTGGGATCCAACTTGTAGGTGCCTATGCATGCAAAGGATTCGAGCGGTGTTGTGCATGTTGAGCAGGTGTCGTGTGTGTCAGTTATGTAGGTTCCATGCATGCAAAGATGCAGTTTGCATGCAGGCAGGTGTCTAGATTGTGGCATGTGACAATCTACGGTTTTCATTTTATTGAAGCTTCATTTGGCATTTTAAATCTAAATTGGAGGCTTGTCAAGTGGTTTATATGAAGTGTTTCTGTAGGTGTTGTAATGTTGTCGAATTCTGTCCAAATTTTTTTTCATTGCTGAAGAACTCCGAAAAGCCTTGAAACTGTATTGTAACCATTGTTTATTGATTTATACATTGGGTTGTGCTTGTTAAGTACGTTGCCATTGATGTCAAATATTGACAATCAAAGTCTTATAAATCTCAGAGGATTACTTCAAGTAATAGAAAATGTTGATGATCAAAGTCGTATGAATCAGAGGATTACTTGAAGTAATAGAAAATTTGGTTAAGCTACATGCTTGAGGTGCTTGAGCTTATTGGTTGTCTGGTTGAGCTACTTGGACGTTTGGTTGAGCTACTTGAGTGTCCGTTTCTGTTGGTTGGATGTCTACTTGTTTGTCAAGACAGATTGACACTTCAGCGGTTGACTTTTCAAATTTGGTGGCTTCTATTGGAATCGAATTAATTCTTTTTGGGTGCGATAATGTTTGGTGAAGGGCGGCTGAATTAAACTACGTATTTACTATATATACACCATGTTTTTAAAATGGTGTAGACATATATGCTTGGCGGTTTTATCTGAAATAAATACAATTTATTTATTCATTCCTTATATAGTGCGACAGCGACAGCGACAGCGACAGCATGAGTTTAATTTTAGTTCGGCTTCAAATATTAAATTGACTGTGTTGATTGGCTGTTTGTGCGCATGTGGGATTTGAATTTATTAAATTTATTCCAGAACAAGTCGTGGCTGCTAACAGAGAAATAAGATCACCTTGTGGATACGTTTTCATGATGTTTGGTGGTGCTAATAGTTGGATGAGAAAGTTGACACTTACTCAGATTCCTTGACAAAGACTGAGCATAGAGAAGTTCAGATGCTGTCAGGGTCTAAGTGTTCAACAAGTGGGAGAATGTTGTGATTATGGCATCTTAATCTCATAATATCCTAGCATTGGTTTATGATTTATTTGTGTATAATTTTATGTTCATCATATGATTTTACTTTGTGTGAGTTACCTTGGTGAGATGGCATCTTACATAGAAGGTGATTGACATGCAAGCTAAATTTGTGGAAGCAAGCATCCTACTTTGTGAACATCATTGTGGCTATTTTTAGAGTGTGTCCAGGTGTAAGAGTTTAGGACTAATTATGATATGATCATGTCATGAAAAATCATGATAGTGTAAGCGTTGAGAATGGATGTGACTAGCTTGTAAGCGTTTATACATGCAATGGGTTTGCATGCATGGAGGTGCTATGCATGTTAACAAGTGTTGTGCATGATAGGTATGTAGATGCGATGCATGCAAAGGTGCAACTTGCATGAATGTAGGGGCTTAGATTGTGGCATGTAGTAATCCATGACGCCCATTTTGGAGAAGCTTTGATTCAACTTTATGAATTTATAAATTGGAGGTTTGTTTAGTAGTTTGTAAGCAATCTTTTTTTAAGTATCTAATTTTTCCAAAATTGGCCCAGAACTTGTCAATTTTACGTTTAGGACTCGTGAAAGATCTTAGGCTCTGAAAGTATATTGTAATCATTGTTTATAGATTAATATATTGGATTTTGCTTTGGAATGTTTTTTTTTTTTTTTGCTAATGGAAGTGTTTTCCCACATGCAAATAAATATGCAAATAAATGTGTAATGGTTTTTTGATGTTTATTTTTTTTTATCGTTTTGTATTTATACACTAATTATTTAAGGATTTTAAGAAAAAATGTTATAAACTTGTCCACTTACCTTACTTCCCTTCAAAGCTACATATTAAAATGTAAAGCTTTATATAAATAGATATTAAACCATAGAGAAGCTTGTGCAAAAAATATTATTAAAGTCTTGTCCTAATAACTCAAAATCGATAACAATTTTTAGTGGATTAGATTTTTTTATTAATTTTTTTTACATCACGACATAATATACTAGGTTTTGTCACTATTAAGTTGAATAGTCTTTCCAATTCTAGAGAATTGAATCATCGAATGATTTTTTTCGTGTTTGACTTTACCTTGATTGTAAATGGAACTATAATGAGATACACAATTATGTTTGTCCACAAGAATAAATTGACAATAGATCATATCAAGCATTGACTTTAATTAAATTGTCGGTTTGTAGTACAGTGATGAAAAAAGAAAAAGAAAAATACAACCACAGAATCTTAAGATGATCTATTGCATATTTATAACGTATATATGCAATAGATCATATGAAGCACGCACGCACGCACACGCGCATACAATTGATTTACTAATCTATAAATATAAATAATTAATTACCCAAAAGAAATAAATAAAATGACTTCACCTCGATTGTAAATAAGAATGGTATGAGAGTATGGATGCTTTGAACTCAAGGGCATATAAAGTTGTAAGAGCAATTTTGTATTAACGAAAAAATGGTTTATATTTTTTATATATGGTGAAAAGACATTAATGATTTATGTTTTTAAAATCTAAAAAAGTAATTTAAAAATGTTTGGAGTCCTTGAAAATTGGAGAAATTATCCTATTTCAAGAGTGTAGAGAACTTTGAAAACTATACTTTGATAAAATTGCTTAATTGAATGCTCAAAAACTAATGAAATCAACCACATAACTATGTGTCTTGTATCTAAAAAGAAAGCCATTCAACTCTACTAACTATCCCCATTAACATGTTGGAGTTGGCACATTGCAATTTTGACACCATTTTCACAGACCTAGGGCATCGATTTCCTTGTCTATACTTGCAGATCTGAGCATTCCAATTGCGCGATTTTATCATAGGGCATCCATTTGCACTCAAGCATCAAGCGAACTATCCTTTGGAGGCACTTGGCATCATCTTGTGGCTTCTAGGGCATCATCCTTCCAGCATTTTACAAGCAAATTCAACCCTCGTTACATCCAAATTCAAACATTAAGTTGGAGATCAGAGCGAATCAGTTCCATATTAGGTAGCGAACTACTCTACGAGGGAGGCAAATTGACTTGCAAGGGGCAGATCAACATAAGAGAAAGAGCAAAGTAAAGCAGGAGACAGTCAGCATTAAGGCAGCGAAGGAGAAAAAGAAAAGAGATACAGTCAGGAAAAGATAGCTGACTCACGCATGAACCATATCGATATAACAGAGACAACCATAACATCACATTAAGGGATCAATTCGAGATGGCTCTGCGCTGCCCTTCTTGCTCTGCTCGGCCAGTGACAAAACATTCAGTCTCGAATTACTTCAGCAAAACTAAATATGCTGGACCTTGGGCTCTCCCTACCTCAAACCGGTTCAGTGCACTATCTTCGTATGATCCTCCCAAAGTTCAGCAAATTGATACGCTTTATCCCCAGTATAGGCATTTTCAAAAAACAAAATACGGATCGACTGGAATACCTAATACTTTCGCCGGTCTTCCTTGTCACGTTTATACGAACCGATCTCTTGCAGCTACTAATTGTCTACAGTCATCTCCACCTGACTCTGATTGGATCCAAGTTATTAAGGGAAGAGGGCGCGCTGGAGTTAACAGTGAGAAATTTTCTGACCGCAAATTTGGCGTTTCAAAGAATTCAATGTATATACCTCCGCATCGCAAAAACAAGTCCATTAACGATGGCAATGCAAACATACATTCAGTCACCAATCGACACAGAGATAAAAATTACAGCAAAATATCTCTTCCAGGCCCTCCGACTGCCCTCGTTCGGGGTTTGCCTAAAGATCATCAAATCAAGAAAAATAACTCCTACGGGCATATATCAACCTCATCGATGGGCCCTTCTGCGTTTGGCAAGATGAATTCTATTCCAATGCTCGGCATTTCCCCGATTGAGGCTGACAAAAATGGTATATCCCTGAACCATACAAAGGTCTGTATTATAAGTAATGCAACAACCGAAAACCAATGGCACGAATGTAAAGAATCTGGCATTTTTGCATTCTGGAATGGCCCTAGCAACGACAGGTCACATTTGGGATAATGGATGAAATCATTTGGATGGGGCCAGGTAAGTATTCTATCCCTTTCTTCACACTTCGTTTATATTCACTGTAAAAACAAAAAAGCACAAAATGAATTACTTTCTGCTAAATTCTATTTTTTTAAAGAACATTTGGTCAACTTTATCCCTTGGAGACCCAATTTTAATGAAAAACAGGCTAGGAACATGAACTTCCCAATATGGCTGTCCCTAAAAAGCCTTCCAATCGAAATTCTGCACTCCCAAATCATAGAAAAAATTGGGGCTGCCCTTGGAGATTTTTTAGGTATGGATTTAGATCACAATAACAAAAAGGAAGTTCGGCTTCTGATTAGACTTAAAAATGGCTTTGAGGCTGAAGAGAGTATTAGAATCATTACTAATAGATCATACTATGACATTAAATTTTTGAGATTTAATGGCAACACTAAAAATATATCCTTAATTAATAAAGATATGCAAACAGACGGAAACAGATCAATTTATACACCAGCCTTAGAAAATACTGATTTAGAAATTTTGTTTGCTAACCTTATGCGAATAGTAGAAAAGAAGGAACTCAACACAAAACTTAACCAAAGCAATGATCCAGACCTATCCCTTACTTCCCTTTATCACACAGGGTCAACAACAAGTTTGGAAGATATGGAAGAGGGTGAAATTGTTGAAACTCTGGACGAACAACCGCATGTTAATAAGTCTTCCCCTGATATGGAAATGGAGAAGGTGGCTTGTTTGTCCCAGGATTTCAATTTGAAGAAATTAAAGGAAACTGCAATAACAACAGTAGATCAAATATCAGTACACCACTGTTACCAATGTATTGCCAACAATGTATGCCTTAAGGACATTAAAGAGAACTTAGAAATGCATGGGCAACTCATTAATGATCTAACTACGATACATGATGAAATTAGTATTCAACTATTAGTTTGGGAGGAAGCACATATTGAAACCCTGAATGGAATATCTGACCTCCCAGCTACCAATTGTCCTTCCTCTCTGATCAGTCTCTCTCCTTCTACCAACTTTGCTAAGCAGTCAGCACTAATCTCCCCTCTCAATTTGGGCTATCCCAATTCTTGGATATCTCCTCGATCCAACCAGAAAAACTATCCAAACAACAAGCTACCTCCTGTCAGAATTCCCAATGAGAATATGGTCAACGACAGGGTTGAACAATTGAAACATGATCTGGTTTTGGATCGGGCGGCAGGCACATCAACCACAAAGGCTAGCATATCCCCTATGGAACTTAACCTCCCGTCCATAGAGCCCAGAGTCAAACATTTTAGACACCTAGAGTCTGTCTCAAAATGTACACCCTTGAGTTACCGAAAAATAAAACATTTAAAATTCTGCCAGACTCCAGAGAATGGTAAACAAGTATTTAATGACAATATATGTCTACCACCTGGGCAGGAATCTAGAGCACTTTCAAATCATATTAAAACACCTATAGAAATAAATGCTCTTCTTAATTTGGGGACTTCTGTGGCCTCAGACGACTTAGAACACAACTTAAATCAGTGCTATGATTGGGAAGAATTTGGTTTTCACGAACTGGAGGAGTGGACTGATAGCCAAGAATGTGATAGAGAAAGGAAATGCACAGAGGAAGTGGCAAGCCTTATGGGTCTTTCTCTGGGACCCAATCACTCCCCATTAAGTAAGGCTATTATGGAAGAAATAAGCAACGAGGAAGAAGAAAAAGTGGATGGAGAGATTGCTGGGACTATTGTCAATACCATAATGAATCAGGATAAACTAGGCATAAAAGCTAATCTAAAAGGAATTGACCAACCCAAATGTGGTAAAATCAGCAAGAAAAGGGGTAGGAAGAGTCATGCAGAGCTTAGGTCTGCAAGTGGCAAAGCAGAAAACCAAACCAAAATCAGTGATATGCTTAAAATTGGGAAGGGGAAGGGCCTTCCTTCAGAAACATGAAGATATCATCATGGAATGTTAGGGGTCTCAACGCCCCTAACAAGAAACGCACACTCAAGCGCAACCTAACCCTTTTTGGGTTAGAAATAAACCTACTACAGGGAACAAAGCTTAATAGGGAGGAAGGGGAAAAAATTAAAAAGAATTAGGTATTTGGAAGTGTGAATTTACTGAATCATTGGGAGACTCAGGAGGACTGGGTATCATTTGGGACGCTAGAAAAGTGAATTTTTCACTAATCATGACCAATACTAATTGGATGGCAGGATTGGTTAAGAGTTTTAGGAATGATATGTAATTCATTATCATCAATGTGTATGGGCCCACATCCACAACAAGTAAAGCTACGATTTGGACAGAATTAAGCAATTATATGAATTTGGACTCACAAATTGACATTATACTAGGGGGGACTTTAACACTATCCATTCTAACCGGGAAAAAACCGGTGGAATTCAAACTGAGTCACAAGCGACAATTGACTTTAAACTATGGACATTGAGAAATTCCCTCAAGGATATCCCAACATCTAACAGATTACATACATGGAACAACAGAAGGAAAGGCTTTTGTCATATTGCAGAAAGACTAGATAGGTTTCTTTTTAGAGATAGTGATTGCCTAATGAATATGTCCTTATCAGGAACAATTTTACCTTACGCTGGCTCAGATCATTACCCAATTCAAATTGAAATCAAAGAACAACAGAAACCACTCAGATGCCCATTTAAATGTGAAAAAATGTGGTTCTTCGACAACAGTTTTGCATGCAAAATAGACCAATGGTGGAAAGAAGAGACCTTCGAAGGATCAAAAATGTTCTGTTTTATTGCAAAACTAAAAAGTGTTAAAGAAAAAAATAATAAAATGGAATAAGGAAAATTTTAAAAATATTTTTAAAGAAAAATTAGAAAACGAAAAAGAGATTAAGGAATTAAATATTAAAATCATAGCAAATGGAATGAGGGATGAGGAATTCAATAAAGAAAGAGAATTATTGAACAAACAAGAAAGTATTCTTCTTAGACAAGAAACGTACTGGAAACAAAAGTCAAGGGAGAATTGGTTAAAAGAAGGAGACAAAAATACAAAATTCTTTCACTCTAGTACTCTTAATAGGTGCAACATCAACAGAATAACTAAAATTCGTGATGAAACAGGGTCGGACTTGGAAAGCCCAAACCAAATTGCCAATACCCTTGTTAATTTTTATACTGATATATTAAATAATAATGATTTTTCAGACCTAAGGGCACAAAACACCATGCTCGATGCAATCCCAAAAATTCTCACTGATGAAGACAACAAATCCCTAAATAAAAGATTCTCTATGGAGGAAATCAGAGATGCCCTATTTTCACTCAACCCGGATAAATCCCCTGGCCTAGATGGATTTCAGGCCTTCTTCTTCGAAAATGTTGGGATACCATAGGGAAAGAACTATGGGAAGCAATCGAAGCCACTAGGAATTTTGGAACCCTTCTTACAGAGATTAATAACACTTTTTTAGCTCTCATTCCAAACCCGGTGATTTTAGACCAATTGCATTATGCAACACAATATACAAGATTCTATCCAAAGCCTTAGCAAATAGACTAAAAAAGATAATACACAAATTGATATCTGAAGAGCAGACTGGTTTTGTTCCAAACCACTCAATATATGACGGAATAAGAATATTACAGGAGTTAATACATTCAGCTCAAATAAATAAAGACCCATGTATGTTGATGAAACTCGATATACGTAAAGCCTACGATAAAGTAGACTGGCAATTTCTATGTAAAACGATGAGGGCTTTTGGATTTTCTAAAGCATGGGTAAATCTAATATTCAATTGCATATCAACGCCAAAATTTTCAATATTAATAAATGGCTCTCCGGAAGGTTTTTTTCAACTCTTCCAGAGGCATAAGACCAGGGAACCCTATCTCACCATATCTTTACATAATTATGGCTGAGGCCTTTGGTTGATCTATCAAACAAGCCCAGTTAGCAGGGCTCTTAAAGGGGGTAAAAGTGACTGATGAGGTTGAATGTGTGACACACCAACAGTATGCTGATGACACTATCCTCCCGGGAGTATCATCTAGTTTCGAAGCATCCCAATTCAAAAATATCATCAACACATACTCGAAAGCATCAGGTCAAGAAGTAAATGCGAAGAAATCTGAAATATTTTTCTTAAATACTCCACCTACCCTATAGAGAAATATTTGTAATTCTATGGGATATAACAAAGGCGAATTCCCTTGCAAACACTTGGGCATTCATCTTGATAAAGGTCAAAGAGAGGTAGAAACTTGGAGAAATATTGTCTCTAAACTAGAGTCAAAATTGGATAGCTGGAAAGGGAAGTATCTTAATAAAGCAGGTATAGCAACTTTGATAAGAACCGTCCTATCTGCCTTACCTACTTTTTAGATGTCTTGTCTCCCCTTACCCGTAGGGGTTGAAAAAAATTAAACCAAAAATTCAAGAATTTTTTTTGGCAAGGCACAGACGATAAAAACAAAGTCGCACTGATTAAGTGAGACCAGATATGCCGACCAAAAGAATTTGGTGGCCATGGTCTAAAAAATTTAGAATGGCAAAACAAAGCTTTAGGAGTGAAATTAGTATGGAGAATGTTCCAAGAAAACAATAGTAAATGGGCCAAGATATTATATCACAAATACCTTACCAACTCTACCCGATTACTCTCTTTCGAACGATTGATCCACCTAAAGGCTCCAAAATCTGGAACTTTATGATGCAAAACAGAGATCTTATTGCCAAAAACCTTACTTGGGATATTGGTAATGGAAAGGAGACCCTCTTTTGGGAAGACTCGTGGGATGGCCTTCCTCCTCTAGACAAAGAAAATCTTCCAGGAAATATAAAAAATATTCTCACCCAAAACTGGGGGATTCATATCAAAGACTATATAGAGGTATCACGAAATGGTTGTCAATGGAGGAATTCGATGAACACCGCGCTTTCTGAGAATGAAAGAGAAGTTTTTCAAAATTTTCTAAACTCTAGGAAAACATCCCATAAAGCCAGACTAGACAGATTAATTTGGGGAGCATCCAATGACAGGAGGTATAGTGTCAAAAAAGGATATGAGAAGATCATAATCTTACAAGAATGGAACAGAGTTGAGATACCCCTAAAACTATGTTGGGATGTTGCATGTCTCCCTAAGGCTGGAACCTTTCTCTAGGCCGCCTTACAAGAAAGAATTTTAACTTCAGATAGATTTACTAGACTGGGATTCGAAGGCCCATCGAGATGTGTTCTATGTAAATCTACCTCTGAAACAGCTAAGCACCTATTATTTGACAGCCGTTCAATTATTGTTGGAAGTGGATCAACAATAAGTTCAATTGAGCTTCTGCTTTCAATGATAACATTGGGAGCTTTTTACGAGGGTGGCCTTCAGAGGACTCCAAAGTTTATAGCAAGATGTGGAGAATTGCACCCTCTATTTTGGTCTGGGAAATCTGGAAAGAACGAAATAGAAGGATATTCACAGAAACTAGTATGAAGAGAGAATCACTACTTAACAAAATTGAAGCAAGCATCATAGAAGTCACAAACAATCACTTAAGAAATACATTCAAAGAAGAAGCATCATTCACAGATTGGGACGCAGACATGAAGAAGAATTGGAAAGGTTTAATCAACCCCGAACTAAGATACTCCAAGAATAACAATTTAGCTCGAACCATGTGCAAATGGAAACCCCCCCAATATGGATGGATGAAACTAAATTTTGATGGAGCATCAAGAGGCAACCCCAAAAAAGTTGGATTAGGGTGCATCATCAGAAATGCGGAAGGAGAATGGATGGTAAAAAGGGCCAAATCACTTGGCATTGCTTCAAATAATCAAGTTGAACTCGAGGCATTAAGTGAAGGTCTCAAGATAAGTTTAGAAAATGGAATCCAGAAACTGATAATTGAAGGGGATTCACAAATTATTATCAACGCACTTAGAAAATGTAGCACTCCAAATTGGATTCTTAACTCAAAATTAGAAGACGTCCTAGAACTTGTGGATCGCTTTCAGGAAACTCGATATGAGCACATATATCGGGAAGGAAACAAAGAAGCAGATAAGTTAGCAAGCTTGGGTGCTGATGGGGAAAATATCAACCAAGTAAATCTTAATCATGGTCTGACACCATGACCGACTTCAAAGTAGATACGAAATATACTGATTTTTCCTATCAATCGGAATAACTCAAGGAGTCGGAAGAGTTAGTAGACAAAAAGGTACAAATTAGAGCAGAGGTAATTAAGTAATAAAGTAAAATATAAAATAAGAAGATTTTGAAAGGAGTCAACCTTAATATACAACTCTAGAGACTAATTATTAAAAAACAAAATGATAGCATGCTTAATTCTAATACTTAGCCCTAGAGTGACCACTTAAAATTGGTATTTACATTCACATTATAGTAAGAAAAGATTAAAAAATTCAATTTAATGAGGAAAAGATATCATTTACTTTGATATATTAATGCACAATTATCATAAATGAGGTATACATTAACAATGATCTAAGTCTAAGGTTGGAGATGATGCAGGAAATAGATACATCAGGAATAACAAAAGGGAGAGAGATGCCTATGTATTCAGATATGAAGCATGAAGACTATATGCATCAGATCAAAAATGTGTCAGAAAATAGAAAACATAATGTATTGTAATCTTCAAAACTGAACCCTTAAAAAGGGAAGTTAAATTATGTGAATGAAGGATTTGTCCTCAAGCATCAAGAACAAAACTATAAAATATCATAAAGGGAAATGTCCCTCTAGACATTTTTTTGTATTTTTCAGGAACCAAGTCCCGGGCAAGGTTGGAGGTTTTCTTAACCCCTTTCTTTCCTACCAGCGCCTGCACTAAATGGGGTTTGTATTTTTTCTTTTTTGATTAATTAATAAAATATTGGCCTAGGCCTTTTACCGATCAAAAAAAAAAAAAACTATCCCTGTTAACATAACTTTATTGTACACAGAGAGAGAGAGAGAGAGAGAGAGAGAGAGAGAGAAAAATGACTTGCAAAATGATGATAGCCAATAACAAAAGATAACATCGAAGACATTTATAAAGGAAAATATCTTTAGCCATATTTATATCTTGATAAACTACTTTTCTATGAATACAAATTAGGAAAGCATGAAGATTTATGTATATAAGGTACGTAAAAATTACGTGCACAGGGGGCATAAGGATAAATGAAAGTACTATGTAGGGATATATGTTAATTTTGCTAAAGTTGGTTGCTAATAAATTTGATGATCTATTTGATATTGCAGGATAATAGTTTATTTAAAGTTATTTCACTATGAATTGATTCATAAAGAATTTGGTGTTTAGCAAGGTGTACCCCTAGATGCTTACGCATATAGGAGACATCACACTCACCAAGGAGGATCAACAAGAGCTAGCTATAATTTTGGTTGGTAGACTGTGTAATTCCCTAAAGGGGGGATGCTCTAGCACAGGATCATGATCCAATGGATAAGTTCTTTGTTACCTTGAATTACCTAGAGTTAGGTAGGCAAATGTATGGAGGGTCAACATTCCTTGGTGGAATTAGGCACGAGACAAATTTTCTTGGCCCAAATGTAATCTCTTTTTGTGTCTAGTGGTGCAAAAAAGATGCCTAACTTGGGATTATTTAAGAAACTCTTCTAGGGTCACATCTATGTTCTTTGTAACAATAGTGAAGAATGTCTCACACGTATTTTCTTCTAGTTTTCTTTCTCTAGTGAGATATGAAATCCTTGGTGGAGAGTTCGGAATCAGGCTTGTATTCATGCCACATCTTTGGTGCGAGTTCCAAGATAGTCTAGGTAGGCCTTTAGCTCTTTCCTTAATTTCTCTAACAATTTCAAGGTCTTTGCCAATTGGGGAAAATAATGTTTGCTTGTGTATTTAAATTCCAATAATCATGCTTCATCATATACAATGAATCTAATTATTTAATCATGCTACGCAATTACTTTTTCAGAATTGATGTTATTTATTTGCATTCAAAAGGAAATACAAATATTTGAAAACCTGTTGTCGCGTGGCTAGTATCTCAAGCTGCCTCTAGGTATGAGTGCCAACATATCAATCCTCCATGCGTAAGGGCAAACAACATCCACGTATGAAAAAAACTGTGGCGTCTAGCTCTTGCAGTCTCCACGCGAGCTAAAATGTGGCCGCAAGGTGGTGTCTTCCTTACGACAGATGTAACCCAAACTCCATGCGGTACAATACCAAACTCCACATAGTCAGCTTGGTCCCACGCAGTTTGTCTGTATGATGGTTTTTGGTGTTTGTTGTCAGGCCCAGCTATCACTTGCAATGCTGGAGTAAAAATGTTAATCACTAGCTGTAGTTGAAAAGAAGCAAATCCAGTGTAAACCTCTTCAAATGCTGCAATGAAATCGACCCCTTATGTAGGTCCGAGTTCAAATCAAACTCCAATTTCTAGAATTTACTTCTTCCTCCAAGTTATAGGCAGACAGTATGAAAGAGAAGAGATTGGTTATACAACAACAACCAATCAGAGATTAGCTTTAGAAGAATCAGTCCTCCAAATGCTAATTTGACCCTTATACTTCAGCAAGGGCATAGATCAAATCATCAGGAACAAATCCCAAGACAATTTTTTTTAGATAAAATATTCGATGCTTAGCTCCAATAATGAATCCATATTTATAATCCTTCAGAAGCCATAGTTTCCAAAAAGATATAACAATTAACCCTTCTCTGAGATAACAACTTCTAAATTATTATAATAATATGGCTTTATTATTGATTAATAACATATCATTATTAATTAACATTAATTAATTAACAAATATGGATTCCTGTAACAAAAATACATTCACTATTGGTAAAGACTGATCAACATGGCCACCCACTGCCCTGCCAAAAATAGTAGCTGGCCCAGACTGACTTACTATAAATAGTAAGTCCAGACTTACTAAAAATGACCAATCTGTCCACTGAGACCCCCAAAACATACTGTCATAATTTGGGGACATTACAATCCTCCCTCCCTGAAATTACTTGTCCTCAAGAAATAGAAATCTAGGGTGCTGGACAATGTCCTCAAGTTCCCAAGTAACATCTTCTTGAGGTAACCCCTGCCACTTAACCAAGTACTCCCTGATAGTCCTCCGACGCAATTGCCTCTCACACACATCCAAAATGGCCTTAGGTATCAACTCAAGTTTCCCCTCATCATCCAGGGGTGGTAATATAGCAGAAGGAGTCACAGTTTGACCCAGAGCTTCCTTGAGGTGCGACACATGGAACACATTATGTACTCTTTTGTCCTCAGGTAAGTCTAGCTGATATGCCACCTCCCCATCACGTCTCACCACATGAAATGGTCCATAATACCATGGCTTGAGCTTTTCAACTCCACTCTTCCAGATGGAAGACTGCCTATAAGGCCGCAACATCTAATAAACCATGTCCCCAATCTCAAAAGAGTGTGTTGTCCTCTTTTGATCGACATACTATTTCTGCTGATTCTGTGCTCTCTGAATATTATCTCTTAATGCCCTCATAATATCCTGGCTATCCTGTAATAAATCACCTGCACTGGGCACCTTGCTATCACTGCACAGTAAATCCATAAAAGTCAGGGGATTATAACCATACAAAGCTCAGGAAGGGGACATCTGTATTGTCACATGAAAAGTGGAGTTATAACATTACTCACCCATATGTATCCACTTTACCCAAGCCCTCTACTGCGATGAAACATAGTTCCAAAGATATCCTTCAACCCACTTGTTGACAATCTCGGTCTGGCCGTCAGTCTGTGGATGGTAACTGGTACTCGATGTCAACTCTATTCCGCATAACCTGAAAATCTCCTGCCAGAAGTGGCTCATAAAGAGACTATCTTGGTTACTCACAATGTTCCAGGGTAGGCCATGCATCCTAAACACTTCCCAGAAGAATAAATCTGCCAGCTGTACTATAGAGTAAGTAGTGGTGATAGGGAAAAAATGTGCGTACTTAGTGAGCCTATCCACTACCATGAAAATGTAATCCCGCCCTTGAACTTTAGGTAGCCCCACAATGAAATCCATAGAAATACTCTCCCACTTCTTCTCAGGAATGGGAAGTGGCTGTAGCAAATTGGTGGGGTAAGTGTGCTCCTGTTTATTCTACTGACAAATAGAGCACTCGCAAACATAACACTACACATCTCCCTTCAGTCTCTTCCAGGTAAACCTCTCTCAAATCTGTCCATAGGTCTTAAAGAACCCGGGATGAATGACCATAGGTGTGTCATGGAAAGTCCAAAATATAACCTCTCGTACCCCTGATCTAGCCACAAGAAAAATCCTACCCTTATAAATGATCAACTCATCCACAAAGAAAAATCTGGCATCCTGAATACTTCCATCAATAAAACCTGTAGCCCATGTATCCATGACATACTCAGCTACAGCTAGGATCAAATGCCTCCAATCCTCAAAAATCTTGGTGATCAAACAAATGTGGGCTCTCTGTGAAAGAGCATCAAAAACAACATTTCTAGGTTTCTTTGATATAGGTACTATCAAATCATATGACTGCAATTTACTCACCCATTTCTGCTGCCTTTCATTTAGATCTCGCTGCCCAAGAAAATATTTCAAACTAAAATGAGTTTTGATGCAAAATTTGCTGCCCACTAAATAGTGTCTAAATTTGGCCAAGGCATGCATAATGGCCAACATCTCCTTATCATACACACTGAATGCTCTCTCAAGTACACGTAGCTTCTGACTCTCAAAAACAATGGGATGGCGATCCTGGGATAGTACTGCTCCTATACCCTCTCCTGAGGCATCACAGTGTAAATCAAAAGGCCTCAAAAAATATGGTAACACCAAGACTGGACAAGTTGTCATAATAGTCTTGAACCTCTCAAAGATCTCCTACACCTGATCGATCCACCAAAAAGCACCCTTATGTGTCAAATCTGTAAGGGGGGCAACATGTCTTGAAAAACCTTCCACAAATCTATGGTAGAAAGCACATAATCAAATGAACCCTCTCAACTGTGTCAGGGTCTCAAGGCTTGGGCCAATCTAAGATAGCACAGATCTTATCTAGGTCCATACACACACCATTTGCACTAATAATATGACCCAAATAAAGAATTTCTGTCATCCCCAGGGCACACTTAGATTCCTTGTCGTATAAAGAATCCCTCTCCAAAATGCTCAAAATTCTATCAAGGTGTGCAACATGGTCATCCCAAGTCTTTCTATAAACCAGGATGTCATCAACAAATACCAGCACAAATCTCCCCAGCTGGCTGTGGAACATCTTGTTCATCATGGAATGGAAGGTGGCCGGGGCATTTGTCAAACCGAAAGGCATGAAAAGGAACTCAAAGTGCCCACAATGACATCTGAAAGCTGTCTTCTTGATGTCTTGTTCCCTAACTCGGATTTGATGATATCGGTATCTCAAATCTATCTTCAAGAAATACTGTGCCCCGTGCAGCTCATCGATCAACTCGTCGATCCGAGGGATGGGGTACCGGTTCTTAATAGTCTTCCTGTTCAACATCTGGTAATCAATACACATGCGCAAGGTGCCATCTTTCTTCTTCACCAGAACAACTAAAGAAGCAAAGGGGGATTTACTTGGCCAAATGTGTCCCATCTCAAGTAGTTCCTGTATTGTTTTTTCAATTTCATCTTTCAGCCATTTTAGATGTTTGTAAGGAGTGATCATAACGGGCTTAGTGCCCTCCTCCAACTCTATGACTTGCTCGATTCCCCTATCTGGGGGTCTACCCGAGGGTAAGTCTAAACACCTTAACGTGTTTAGTTCTCAGTTGCTAAATATTAGGATGATATGTGAATTTATTTGTGCTGTCTAATGAAGGCATCAGTCTACACTCAACTGCCCAATCTATCTCATCCTCATGTCGCACTAAATGCTGCATCTGCCTAATCAAAAATTGCTTAAGCCCCTCATCTCTGATGGCCTTAAGCACCTGTGGTTTCCCGTCCAAGATAAATCTTATCTCCATCCTCTCAGTACTAATATAGATGTCCTTAATAGTGTGTACCCATGCCATTCCCAAGACCAAATCCGTACCACCCATATCCACCACATAAAAATCTGCCTTAAAGGCATAAGTACCCCGTTTAACTGGTAAATTAGTAACCATCTTGTTATGCTTAAGGTTGTAACCATCCCCTACCTACACTCTCAACCCCTCAAAATCCTCTGTATGGATTCCTCTGTGAGTCACCAAACAGGAGTCGCTAAAATTATGTGTGGCTCTAGTATCAAAAAGTGCAGTCACCCTGTGTCCAACTAGAAGACCATGTAATCTAAAATAACCCTCTTTTTTCATACTAGAGAGGTAGGCCACTTTGAGGTTTGATGCATCAACCTCATCTTCTGTGTAAACATCAGTTCCCTGAATTCCTTGATCTTGATCATCCATCTCACCTGTACACTCAGGAATGTCCTCATCATCATAGAACCATTCCATCATCCTATGCTTACCCTGGGGTTTCATATGACAGATATGTGTAACATCATACGGACCCCGACAATAAAAACATAGTTTCTTCCTCCTTAAATAATTAAGTGTTTCCTGATCTAAGGGTGTGTCATAGGACGTTTAGAATCTGATTTTTCCTCGCTTCTTGGGGTTGTCCTATCATAAGAAGGTCTGGGAGGTCTCGCAGCAAACTATCTCTTTGGTGTAGAAGACTCCAAGTCTCTAGCCTTCTTCATGGCCTCATGTAAGGATGGGGATCTAGGGACTTAACCCATCCACGTAATGGTTCAACTAATCCCTCTAAGAATAACATCACTCTCCTCCGCTTTGAGATATCATATACCATCACTGATATGCGCTAAAACTCGCTAATGTACCCTTTAAACTGGTTGTCTGCCGTTACTGAGCCAACTCTCTGAAAAAAACCTCTGGGTCCTTTTTGTCAAAGCACTCAATCAACCTATCTACAAATTCTTGATAGACAGTAATCTGGTCATGATGTAGTGATCTCAATCCATGGTACCACCAATCATGTGCCATCCCATCTAAGTGCAAAACTGCAAATCTAATGGTGTCCTCCTTAGTCATCGGACGCAATGCGAGGTAGGTGTCGAGCTTGTGGATCCAAGCTCTAGCAGCGACCCTACCGCTACCATCAAAATGTGCTAGCATCATCTTGCTAGCCACCTGTCTCAAGTGATTCTGCCCCGTCCTCTATCTATCCGGTGCCGGTCTTCCCCTCAAATGCTCCTTTTTCTGTGTCAAATATCTATCAAAGTTCAAATTTTGCTTCAAGGCCAGAGGAAGGGAATCCCACACAACATAGTGAGTGACTATATCATCAGCAAAAGGGACATTCTCAGCATCAATACTGGCTACGTCAGTCTCTGGTCTCATAAATTTGGGCCCCTGGGGTCTGAACTAGTCTTCCCTGTCACGTACCCTATCTTCTCTTTCATATCTCGAGGTTCTAGGCTCATAATCCCTGTGCCTATCATCGACCCGTGATCTATGTGATGTGATGGAGGCATCACGGGATCTCTCCCTACTCTGATCCCTTAGAAGAATGATCTGTCTCAATGTGTCAGAAAGCTCATGTAATACATCAGCTACATGATGCTAGCCTACTGCTAGGCTTCTGAAGGTCTCCC
Source organism: Thuja plicata (assembly GCA_018584345.1). Taxonomy (NCBI): domain Eukaryota; kingdom Viridiplantae; phylum Streptophyta; class Pinopsida; order Cupressales; family Cupressaceae; genus Thuja; species Thuja plicata. The sequence goes on along the minus strand of MU228320.1, from coordinate 2,576,346 downwards.
TAGCTTCTCTGTCTAAATCTGCTTCATTAGCGGCTGTGGGTCTTGCAAGACCTACTGAGCCACCTGCATTATTATCAACACCAAGTACTAAGCCAAACTAAATATCTGCATCTTCATTTGGTGGGGGTGACTGGCCTCTCTGGTAATAATGCGTATTGGGAATAAATCTCCTGTCATCTGCCATAATTGAATTCCCAAATAATAATAATAAAAATGAACCCGATTTCCCTATAGGCTAGCAGGAAACCGCTCTGATACCACTGTAATGAGCCTATTTATCTCTTCCTTAAATTCTCTAACAATTTCAAGGTCTTTACCAATTGGGGAAAATAATGTTTGCGTGTGTATTTAAATTCTAATAATCATATTTCATCATATGCAATGAATCTAATTATTTAATCACGCTACACAATTAATTTTTCAGAATTGATGTTATTTATTTGCATTGAAAAGGAAATACAAATATTTGAAAACTTGTTGTCGCGCTACTAGTATCTCAAGCTGCCTCTAGGTATGAGTGCCAAAATATCGATCCTCCACGCGTAAGGGAAAACATCATCCACATTCTACAGCAACAGTGACATCTAGCTCTTGTAGTCTCCACATGAGTTAAAACATGGCCGCAAGGTGGTGTCTTCCTTACCACGGATGTAACCCAAACTCTATGCGATACAATACCAAACTCCACGCAGTTGTAAGGAAACTCAGGTGCGAAAACAACTTCCTACACTAATCTCACAAGGAAAGTATTGTGCAAATTCTTTTAAATCCTTACAATTTTAGATTCGTTAACTACTTTAACAAAGATATTGCAACCATATACCATGCATACAAAAAATGGAGAATGACACAATGATTTACCCTGGGGAAAAGCTTTCGGTAAAAAACCCCAGCACTCCAAAACCTGCACAATGTATTATCTTCAACACAATGGTTACAACACACTTGCAATGCAAGGTCTTTCAGGAGACAATCGACACACACAGACTAATCTAGTAGCACCAGATTATACCAACAATACACTCTTTTCGTATCCTTTCCTGTAACCCTAAAAAATGCTTATATCATTGTGCTTTCCTTTTTAGGGCAACTCCCAAAGATAGCCGTATTAGGGTTTTACCATTCTCTGAGAAAATAGGAACTCTAAATTTTTTTTCAGGGCGATGCCCCGAACCCCATGGTTGGGATCAAGGATTGGAAGAGTGTACAGTACTCAACTTTATCAGGTGCCACATGTCATTGCATGTCTTCACCTATCATTGAAATCTCATAGAAATAGCTCTTACGTGTCATAGGAATCCGTCATAACTGTTTTAGCCATGATCTCCTTACACATAATTCAAGATGCCAACACATCAAGTGGAGTGACACATCAACATGCCAACTAGACATGTACACTCACACTTAATTACATTATTTGCAAGAAATACATTTTACAAAACAAATAATGAGAATAGGAATTATCCAAGGTTGAGACACCTTATTCCTAACAACAGTCAGCTTGGTCCCATGCGGTTGGTCTGTATGATGGTGTTTGGTGTTTGCTGTTGGGCCTAGCTATCACCCACAATGATGGAATAAAAATGTTAATTACCAGCTATAGCTGAAAAGAAGCATATCCAGCGTAAACCTCTTCAAATGCTACAATGAAATCGACCCCTTATGTAGGTCCGAGTTCAAATCAAACTCCGATTTCTAGAATTTACTTCTTCCTCCAAGTAACAGTCAGACAATATGAAAGAGAAGAGATTGGTTATACAACAACAACTGATCAGAGATTAGCTTCAGAAGAATCAATCCTCCAAATACTAATTTGACCCTTATACTTTAGCAAGGGCACAAATCAAATCATCCAGAACAAATCCCAAGACAAGTTTTTTTAGATAAAATATTTGATGCTTAGCTCCAAGAATGAATCCATATTTATAATCCTTTAGAAGCCATAGTTTCTAAAAATATATAATAGTTAACCCTTCTCTGAGATAAAAAATTCTAAATAATAATAATAATAAAGTATTATTTTAATAATATAGCTTTATTATTAATTAATAACATATAGTTATTAATTAACATCAATTAATTAACAAATATGTATTCCTGTAACAAAACTGCATTCACTGCTGGTAAAGACTGATCGACATGGCAACCCACTGCCCTGCCAAAAATAGTAACTGGCCCAGGTAGACTTACTATAAATAGTAAGCCCAGACTTACTAAAAATGGCCAATCTATCCACTGAGACCCCCAAAACATACTGTCAAATCATGAGGGTCGCGATGATGAGCTGACCACAATTAGGCTCCTAGAACCTGCTAATTTGGGGACATCACATCTAGGTAGGCCTCTAGCTAAGAATTATTTTCTTTATTTAGCTTTGGCTATTAGCACTACCTTCATTATTTGACATCTATGGTTAGAAAGGAGTCATAGGATCTTTTAGGATAAGACAGTGATGCATCGATTGCGGTAAAAGGTTATCTATAAGCTTCAAGAGATTGTTTTTGCGAAGTGCAACATTTCTGTTATATTTGACCCTAATAATTTGCTATTATAAGAAATTTGAATATTGTTTATCATGGTATGAAAATGAGGTATCAACATTCCATCAAAAATATTAATTGTAAGTGTCAATGGCTTCCTTCTCCTCAAGCAGTTTTTAAGATAAATATTGATGGCGCTTCCAAAGGGAATCTTGGAAATGTTGGGGTTGGGGGTATCAACAAGGATAGTTTTCAAAATGTCTTGCTTTTGTTTTCTCTTTACATACAAATAACCACATGCAAGCCCTTTCTATTCTTTATGTTGTAGAAAGAGGTCGTGCCCTTGGTTGGACAAATATTATCTCTTGTACAATAAGAAATGATGATCAAGGGAGATCAACCCCATCTCCTACTGAACATTGGGATTACAAAACCTCCTCAAGATAAATATGATTGAAAACACCATAATGGAAGAGATTTCAATGCAATATCTATGCTCTCAGACTTTCAGTTCCTTTTTCTATTTGGAATGAAGGAAAGAGAGATAAATATACTATAAAAATGTCTAATTATGAACTTGATGAAGCTAGAAACAAAGTAAAGATGGAGGTAGAAGAGGAATTGTGTGCATTGGAAATGAAATTGGAAGTAAAGTTGATACATATCTAAATTTTTGAGAGACGGGACCCTGCAAACACTTATACTTAATAACCTGAGATCTCCCAACTGGAACCTGCCCGTGATATGAATTTGAATTGGTTAATGAGGGTAAAAATTGTTTCAACCACTATGTTCCCAATGATTTTTCCCAAAAATAGATGTAGTTTTCCTGTCAGATTGTGTACTTCCTAGAATAGTTCTTATGTGTCTTCCACCTATTCTTACACACAAAAAAATGGAGAAAAGGTTGTGGGAAGAGGCTTGTCTTGGTCAAATCTCTATTTAGGTATCAAACATGAAGATGGAATAGAAATATATAAATATAATATTATTGATATGAAATAGAAGCTAGATCTGAATTGTAAATCACCTATACCTTGAATGTGCAATGCTTCTTGGATGTTATCACAAGTGTTAATGCAATGGCTTGAACTCCACAAAAACCTAAAAGGAAATTATGAAAGATAAGCCTCGTGTAATGGATGTTGTTGTTTGCCACAATGATTGATGAAGAAGAAGAAGAATGCTTTGAAGGCTTGAAGACTCAAGGATGCTTTAATACCTTGAGAATGCTCTTGAAATCCAAGTGCTTGATTGATAATGATTGCTTGATTATAAAATGAGGAGAGATAGGCCACTTATATACCTCTCACTACATTTCAGGATTCATAATTTAGCCAAGCTAACCACATGACCTAAGCTCCCACTCAAACACTGACATAGAGCTCCGGGTCAAATTTGAGCCATTTTAGGTGGGAACATAATATTTCAAATGTTATGTACCTTCAAATGTTATGTACCAAGGAAAATGTGATGAATTTGGAATGTGAGGCCTAGGAGATAGGGCATATGCTAGAAAAGAAGGTACAATTGATTTCAAGGCTGGGAGGGGGTACAAAGGTCACAAACGGTAACATATAGCCTATGTAGACTAATAAATGATTGGAGATGAGAAATAATAAAGGAGCACACTAAAAAATAAGGGTTTACCTCGAGTTTTGAATAAATTGAATTAGTATAGGATTTATAATATTAATTTAAAGGTCCAATGAGTGTTAAGAGAGCGTGAAATCAATGTGGGAACCCATACATACTAAACTTGGGCTAAAATGAGCATTTGATTATAGATGCTAACTTTTTAAGATGCTACATTTAGCGCCCACTTTAGTGGGAGTAGGAGTCCACTTCATGCTTACGGTAAAGTAGAAGAAAGAGAGAGAAAGAGATGAAGATCATGAGAAAATTGCAAGGAGATAAGACATCACTAATTTTAAGGACACAAGCCCCCAAACCCAAGGATATTAACATGTATAACCATGTGCAAGGAAACATAAAACAAAAAAACAAAATCCTAAAGCTTACAAAGATTCCAAGTCAACTAGTTGAAGAGGCTTCAATAAATAAAATTCCTCAACCACTAGCATCATGCTCAAAAAGCTATTGCAAAAGCACAAGTGGACACATGAAAAGAGCAAGAGCACACATCAAAGATAAGACAAGAATCCATAATCCAAACAAATAGAAAAGTGCATTATGCTACAGATTCATGGAGGAGAGAAGAAGACAACCATGAATGACACAAGTTAGCCATTTGTTGTGCTAGGTGTCGCATGAGAGTGAAAGGAGAGAGGAGAGAGGAGAGGGGGAATTGTTATAGAAAACTGTGTTATGCTAGTTTCACCCATCAAAAAATGTAAAGGGAGATGATGGTCTAACATATGCTAGTCAAATCATAAAAGACTATGCAAATGAGAGGTTGAATGGTCTAGAAAATTGCATTATGCTAGTCAACCCATGAAAATGATAGGTCAAATGGTCTAGAAAATTATGTTATTGTTTTCTCATTTTTCTACTTATTGCATCCTAGAAAATGAAACATATCAGGTATGAAGATCATGATAAATGATTTCAAAGTGCAGATCATGGCTTCGAAGTCCTTCCAGAAAGACCAGACAATCCTTCTGAACCTCATTATTCATGGCGGTTTGTACCAAGTAAGAGATCAGCCAGCAGCAAATGAATCAAGATAAACCCTAGGTCATGGTTTTTCTTTCCCGGGCTTTATTGTTTCAAATTTCTATATTTTGCCTCGCAAAGAAGGTCAAGATCCCTTTTGAAGTTATGTATTAGTCTAGTCGCGCAGTCGCGTCGGTATTTTTGAAGTGTCTTTAAGTTGCGCGACGAGTTGCTCAGTAGAGATCATCGCGCAATCGCGATCTGTTTATATTTGTTTCTGATCTGTGCGCGAGTTGGCGACGAGCTGTCCGAGAAAGGGAATCGCGCAGTCGCGATCCACTTGTGTCTAGTTATGTTTTGTGCGCGACTGAGTGGGTTCAGCGCTTTAAGGTATGCATCGCGCAGTCGCGAGGCCTTATCAAAGTCGGGTTATGAGCTCGCGGGTGTGGGACGAGCTAAACAGGGGACTCATCGCTCAGTCGCGCAGGCAGTTTTTAAGGTTTATAAAGGTCTGCGACCGAGCGAACAAAGGAATTATTTACATATCGCTCACTCGCGGATGTCTAATGGCGGTCAGAAATCAGCTCGCGGGTGTGTGACAAGCTAAAGAATAAAGTTTTCGCTCAGTCGCTCGTCAGTAAAGACGAAGGATGAAACAGCTCGCGAGTGAGCGACTGAAGAAAGACAGGGACTCATCGCGCAGTCACCAGTCAATGCAGATGAAAGAAAGAGGGGTCGTGAGTGTGCGACGAGCAAAAAGGAGGGTCATCGCACAGTCGCCCGTCAGTAAAGATGAAAGAGAAGACAACTCGCGAGTGAGCGACTGAAAGAAAGAGGTGCATTATCGCGCACTCGCGGTCAATAATGAAGTAAGGTTTTCAGGCCCGCGAGTTGGTGACCGAGTAGAAAGCGGATGTCATCGCTCACTCACGCACAAGATGGAAACTGAAGTAAAGGCTGAGCGAGTATGCGACCGAGCAGAATATGCAGTAAGAAAAGGGATGTCGCTCAGTCGCCCAAATCAAAAAGGTCAGTTTAAACAGCCAGTGACTGTGCGATAAAGGAATAGCTGAAGAGAAAAATGCATTGGCGCTCAGTCGCCGAGACTCAGGTAGGAGCAAAAAATAGCTCACGAGCTTGCGACTGAGGTAAAAAAGGGACAGCGTCGCTCACTTGTGCAGAGAGGAAAAAGAAGAGTATGAAAGGATGGCGAGTAGGCGACAGGCAGGGAATGAGAAAAAAAGGTGTTGTTTGCTGATTTTAGCCATTTTCTGAGTGAAATATGCATTAAGTCTACGATTTTCATAGATTTTAAAATGTAAACAAGGGGAAAGATCAGATTTTCTCAGAGACAGAAAGATTAGATATTTTCTCAGACGCTGGAAATCAGATATTTTACAGATGAAAGATCAGATTTTTGAAAAGGTCAGAAGACGCATTGTTGGGTCTGCAGAAAAGTTATTGCAATTCAGAGACTTTTGTGACTCTTCTAGAGAGATAAGAATGCCTTTATAGGTGGCCATTATGACCAGGTTGATAAGGCATGACTTTTGCAGCCTCTTTCACACCTTTTCCACTTGTTTGGAGGTCCCAAGTAAGCCTTTTCTTTGTATCCGATCCCTGATATTTTGGCCCTCATAAATGATGCAGTTGGCTAAGTTGTATAAGTATGAGTTGAGGACTCATTTTGTAAAAAGGTTCTGATTATGCAAGGAGGCATGCTTTGTGACATTTTCTCTTTCCTTGGTATATTTTTGTGCATAAGTCTACAACTCATTGTGAGAAATAATATGCAAAGCTTGAAGTTCTTGGAATCAATTCATTGAATTGTGTCAGCCTTGTCTCTTTTCTACTTGTTTGTATGCGTTGTAGATGGTTGATGGGTTAATTGTGAAAGATTTTATTTCCTTTTAATCATGTCCCTTTGTAGCATCTACTTGCAGAAGAG
>MU228320.1:2513055-2535061 GCA_018584345.1 Thuja plicata | reverse complement strand
GACCTCTCTTCAAGGGCAACTCTGAAAATTCAGTGGGTTTTGAGCTCCTAGTTTCAATCTTTTTCATATACCTTAAACAAGGCTGGCCTGAAACTTTGAAACCAGTGGAGTCGCCAGATATACTCGTCAGAACAACTTCTTAGAAGTTTGTATTATGTGACATGCATATCAGAGATAACATAATGTTCTATAATGAACTTCTTTTACTGTCCCACCCGGCGTGCCAGAAATGTTATACACTGAAATCGCACCTCTGATCTCAAGCTCTCTTGGTCTTGATAATCCAGTATAACAAGGGAGTCATCTCAAGGTTGTGGGACCTCTGCTAACCAAGATGAGACCTCTAGATTCTAGGCTGGTTCCTCTTGGATAATCACCTTATCTTGCTCTTAAACAGGAAAGTAAACTTTAGGGGAAAAGGGTTAGAAGGATTGCATGGAAAGGGAAATAACTGAAAGCAAACTACCTACTAGGTGATGCACCAAATTTGACATGAAAACATAACATACATAGGATAAAGCCCTGGGTCAACTTAACTGAATTGGAGGTAAAACACAAATCTCTTGTATAGGCATGCATTAATATTTCATAACAAGGTCATGATTAAACCTGTTAAGAGGAAAGACTTCACAGTTAACAGCTCAAACTAAGACACTAGTTACAACCTGCAAGCAAACATACTCTTCTGCAAGTAGATGCTACAAAGGGACATGATTAAAAGGAAATAAAATCTTTCACAACTAACCCATCAACCATCTATAATGCATACAAACAAGCATAAAAGAGACAAGGCTGACACAATTCAATAAATTGATTCCAAGAACTTCAAGCTCTGCATATTATTTCTCACAATGAGTTGCACACTTCTGCAAAAATACATCAAGGACAGAGAAAATGTCATAAGCATGCCTCCTTACATAAATCAGAACCTCATACAAATGAGTCCTCAACTCATACTTATGTTTTTTTTTTTAGCCAACTGCATTTTTGAGAGCAATAACTTCTTGATCAGATTTTGGCGTGTCCAACCATCGCTTAGCCCTTCAAAAGTCTACAAAATACCACTTGGTGACCCAAAAGTCATACCCAGGAAATATCAACATAAATTCCCCTTCACAAAAGCAGTCTTATCCCTCTAGAAGAGTCACACAAGTCTCTGAATTGCAATAAATTTTTTGCAGCCCCAAAATGCATCCTCTGACCTTTTCAAAGCTGATCTTTCATCTGTAAAATATCTGATTTCTAGCGTCCGAGAAAATATCTAATCTTTCTGTCTCTAAAAAAAAAATCTAATTATCCCCTTTGCCCTCTGCGAGTGAGCGATGAGCTTTTTGTTCTTTGATCTATCGCACCCTGAATCTCTTAATTTTTACCGATATTGAAACAAATCTAATCAGAGATCAGCAGACTATTCTGTGCATAATTTCCTGCAATTTAGAATTCTCTGATCAACTTTGGAAACCCCCGCAAACTGAGAAAATTATCTCTTTTCTGCAAACTTAACAACCTGGGCTCTGAAAACTTTTAGCTAATCCATCATCGCACAGTCGCTGGCTGTTTAAACTGACCTTTGAATTTCGAGTGACTGAGCGACATCCCTTTTCTTGCTGCATATTCTACTCGGTCGCACACTCGCTCAACTTCTATTTGTTTCCATCTTGTGCACGAGTGGGCGATGAAATCCATTTTCTACTCGGTCGCCAACTCGCGAGCCTTAAAATCTTACTTCATTATCGACCACGAGTGCGCGACAATACACCTTTTCCTCTCAGTTGCTCACTCGCGAGCTGTCTTCCCTTTATCCTCATTGATCGGTGAGTGAGCGATGACCCTCCCTTTCTAGCTCGTCGCTGACTCGCAGGCTCTTTTTCCTTTGTCTGAGTTGATCGGCGAATGCGCGACACTTTCTTTCCTTTACTCGTCGCATACTCGCGAGCTAACACTTCGTCATCTAAAAACAGCAGCGAGTGAGTGATGAGTTGATCAGTTCCTTTGGTCGCTCGATCACTGACCTTTATGAATCTTGAATTATGCCTGTGCGATTGAGTGATGAGTTGATCTTTAGCTCGTCACACACTCGTGAGCCCTTGATACTGACATAAAAACTTGCTGCGGGTGTGCGACATACATAATCTTTACTCGTTTTTGACTCGCAAACTAGGAACCTGACCTGCAAAAGACATCGCGACTGCGCGATTATCATTGAAACACCAAACCCGCTCACTCGCGGACAGACCGAGAACAGACAGAAACTGATCGCGATTGCACGATGATAATTATTATAGCTTCGTCGCGCACTCATGCAACTTAAAGACTTTTCTTTAAACAAATCGCGATTGCGCGATGAGACAAAAGCATGACTTCAAAAGGGTTTGACCTCTTCTTTGGCGCGGCAAAATAGGATTTAAAATTAGGAAGCCTGGGAAAGAGTAGAAACTAAGAAATTCAAAGAATGTGTATGAATGTGATCCAACAGAACTGAGAATTTTACCCTACTCCAGTCAAAACATAGCAATTTCACCCGATTGATCTTGGTACCAAAAATTGGTAAACAGGCACTTTTAGGAGGGATAAAGGGATTAGACGGTCACACAGGGCAGACCAGGCCAAATTGCATAGGATGGAAAAATTGGGCAACAATACCCATACGATGGAGAGCAACTTCTGCTCCTCCAATTCCAAGTTGACACTACGGGATACAAAGACCATAGATAAGGAATAAATTTAGAGAGCGGGGGAGGGCCATAATGACCAAAATAATACAGGATGAACCTCAAGTTAAATGAGGCAACTGTAAACATTTTAATAAAATTCTATTAAAATGTTTGTAGTTGCCTGATTTAACTTGAGGTTTGTCTTGTATTATTTTTGTCATTATGGCCCTCCTCCGCTCTCTAAATTTATTCCTTATCTATGGTCTTGGGATCCCAAATTGTCAACTTGGAACCGAAGGAGCAGAAGTTGATCTTCATCATCTGCGTATACCACTCAATTATGTTGTGTTTCCAAAACATTGTGACCATGATGCCTACATTTATGTTTCTCAACTATTGTGTCCTAGGACCCCTTATGACCCTTTACGACCATTTATGACCTCTAGGAATACATCTTAGAGGTCTTAAAATGTTGTAAAGGGTCATAAGAGGCTCCTAGGAGGGGCCAGATGAGCTTCCACCTTCATGTGGTTGGCCTTGTTAAGTAGAGAATGTTAATTAAACTATTCTCAAAACATAATTGTAGGCATCATGGTCACATTTTTTTGGAGACAACATAATTGAGTTGTATACCTACACGAAGAGCAATTTCTGCACCTCCGATTCCAAGTTGACACTGCGTGATGGATAACAACTTGGATCTGGAGGTGTAGAAGTTGCTCTCCATCGTCTGGGTATACCACTCAATTACATTGTCTCCAAAAAAATGTGACCATGATGCCTACAATTATTATCAGAGAATGTTAAACTATTCTCAAAACAAAGAGAAGCTCAAAGAGAAGCTGGCAACAACCAACAGAATGAGTGTGGACACCTAAAGATAAATATCAAATAGGGGAAAAGCACCTGCAACAATAGAGGCAATAGCTGTAGATACATATGAGGATATCACAGAAATCCCTAATTTAGTGTTTCAAAGAACAAATGATAGACTATAAATTAGGGATTTCTGCAATATCATCATCTAAATCTACATCTATTTTATTTACATTGGAATGCAACCTGCTGATATTGATACTGCACCGACCGAGCACGATGGAGGCATAGATCGATTCTAATGTGAATTGTAGTACTCAAGGTATACATTTTCTATTCAAATTTTGATTAATGAATATTTAATACAAGAAAACATATTCAATTGTTTAAGGTGGATTAGTTGTGATGTTGAGATGCACCATTGTGATGAATACCAATTTTTTTCTTATCAAACCGTCAAAACATTTAAATAGCCTTTTAAACTGCTATTAAAAATAAAATATTTAATCAACATTTACTTACAGATTTGTGCACTTGTTTGAGTTTGATACGTAGATCTGCGTATCAAACTTAGACAAGCACACAAATCTGTAGGTAAACGAAGCTTTCTTAGTTAGTTTGATTTTTCTTGAGGCTGTGAATATATAGTACAATGAAAATGCTTTGTTCAAATCATTTTCATAAAACTTGTATATTGGATCTATAGTGGATCCAACCACACAACATATTACCACGAGTGGTCATGCTGACCCAGAAAGGATATGTGCACTAAGAAAAACTCAGAAGGATACGAAGCATGTCACATACACATTAAACAAGAATCACTACATTGGGATAAGATGCCCATTACACCTAAATGAACCTGGCCATTTCTCCTCTGGAAATATTAATGCTATGTGGTTATAAATGCAAAAGTTGAATACTAATCCCAACAGCAAGAGTCTCATACATATTATATATATATATTTATATTTATACATATTTTATACGATAATATATAAATTTTTTAAAAAAAAAATGGCACAGGCTATCAAAATTTTGACACAAGGCACTTAGCATATCGACGCTGATGCTATACAATCGATGACATGATCAACCATTGTTCATTGCACTTTTGACACATGACACTTAGCATATCGATGCTGATGCTATACAATTGACAACATAATCAACCATTGTGCGTCACAATTTTGACACATGACACTTAGCTTTTCGACGCTAATGCTATAGTCTCGACGCCTTCATTGAGCAGAGTTCATCAAAATTTAGATTGACATTGGTAACCTCGGTGGAAAGCAGGGTCCAGGCTGGACCAAACATTTCAATGCATCTTCCTTTGATAAATCCACCCTGTTTGTGTCAAAATACCGACGATGGTTTAGTGTGACGTAAAATTGATGCAAAAAAGACCGACGACAGTAGTCATCATTTTATAGACCAATTGCTGTCTAAATTGTGACAAATCATCATCAAAAATAGGGCTAAAATTTACTAGTGAATGCGTAATTAACTCCATTGAAATCATTAAATGCATGAACAAGTCAGCCCAAAATGGTCTACCTTCAAGTTTGTGCCATTCCAAACATATATGTCAAAGCTGTCTTGCTCGACACATTGAGACTTTGGCACTCAACATGAACATGATCAACTTTTTCTTGATTTCTGAGTCACTCACCAACCATTAATCTGCTCAACAACCATTAATCTGCTTGGCAACAACTATGCTTGATAGCTTGGCCTATACTAGATAGCTCAGCCATAGTGATGACCGGCTAAATTGCCTAGATAAATGACTAAGTGTGGGACACTAATGATCAACAAAACTTAGAGATCAACAATCTCCCCCTTTGATATTAGTGTAAAAAACACACTTATCATTTCTTTATGTCCACAAATTTTTGCCTAAGTACACAACGTACTCCCCCTAAGATTATACTTCATACTTACATAATATACATGCATTACAAAATATTATGCCTGATTCTGCACGTCTTTATCCATTTCCTTATCTGATTCCCCCTTGTTTTTGTCACTGATAGTTGTAGGGGTTAAGTCATACTTATCCAAAAAAGAATTATGAAGCTATAATGTTAGTGCAAATGTTGTATCCCAACTATCCTTTACAAACTTCATGACTTGTAACTTAATTTCTAGCTTGGCAGCTAGACTTACCAAACTATCTGCTGTAGAGAGATGAGAATCCCTCTTGACTAATTCATTTGCAGCTTTAAGTTCCTTCTGTATAACCTCCAAATGAGGTATTAAGGTAGTATGAATAGTTATTAACTTTGCTCTTATTCTGCCATCTTTAGCCATAAGCTTGGCTAATCTCCTCAGTGTATGAGTCAACTTGTCAAAATGTAAGGAGCTAGAACTAGCATCCATACTCAATGTATTCCCTGTTGACTTTAAGGCTAGTTGCAAATTCTCAATAAGCTGTTGGTTATCCTTGGTAAAGAATTCTACATCACATAACTTTTTATACAAGGAATAGATATTATTTGCAACTTCTTTAAGAATACTAATAAGAGAAGAAAGTTTAACCTGTTTGATAGCAATCTCTGCTGATATCTTCTCCAAAAATTTGTTCTCAAATTTTCTCTCAGACCATTGTAGCAAATTCTCATTTGCCTCAATATTTTCATCATTTACTTTCAGCACAATATGGACTAACTGTTCCAAGATTGATGTTTGTTCATTAATATCTGTTATATCAAAAGCATTAACAAAAATATTTTTCATTTCATGTAATACTTGTTTTTGTTGGTGCTCTCTCTTCAGTTCCTCTTGTTTCTTCTTCCTCTTCAAAAGGTCTTGTAGAGTCTGAATCTACTCATATGTTAAGTTATCTGTATCCCATTTAGGAATCACAATCACTTCATCCAAAGTGAGACTTAGACTTGGTGACTTCCTCTTATGTGACTTCTTCCTTTTGAGTTTTGAAGAACTGATACTCAGCTTAGGAACTGCAATATATTTACCTTTGTCAGTATTAATTTCACTTGCTGCCTTCATCTGAGTCAAGATTTCCTGCTAATCAGGTACACTTCCTATTTTAGGTGTAGTGGGAGTGGATGATGCAGAGTGTGGTAGATCCACAAACACTTGTATAGCCTCTTGTTCTATAGGCTTATTTGCAATCACTTCCATCTTATCTCCACTCTCTAAAACTATTTGTACAACCTCTAAAATAAGTGGATTTGTATTGATTACCTCCTTTACTCCTTCTTTCTCTGACTCAACCTCAGTTTCCCGAATAGGTGATTGAATACTTGTGTCTGCCAACTCAGTCTGATCCTCGACATCCAAAATTCTATTTTCTCCAAGTGTAGTTTCAATGGGACTGTCCATTATCAAATCTATAATTTGTTCATCACTTATTTCATTTTGGGGTTCAGTTTCAGTTTCTGCCTTCTTAGTAGAAATTTCTTTCTCCATTTCCTTTGGCTCTGAGTTGTCTTCATCTTTCTCACTAGTCTTCGTAGTAATTAACCCAAAGATTTCCTTCCATATTCTAGTGCTCTATTGTACTACACCTTCAACATGATTCCTCAGAATTTCATAGGCTCTTTGTTTGGGAATAAACTTGCTTTGATATTCTTCAATGAATTTTTCTATCTGTTTCTTTGTTAAGTCAGGATTGACTTTAGCTAATGTTCCTTCCCTTATCTGTCTTTCAGTCATTAAAGCATATTACCATTTATGAGACAAAATGTCATATATTTATGTAGGGACATGGTCTCCTATCTCTATAGGTGTCATTTTGAATGTTCCCATCATATCTATTAATGCCTCCTAAATCTTATGCTTGTTTACTATACTCTATTTTTCATACTTGATAAATTTGAATCCTACTAATCCAGTTGAACCTCTGATTTTATTTCATACCTCATCAATATCGATTGTTTATTTGTGTGATGCTATGTTTATGTTTCTTGGTACATCCATATCTATCTCCTCATCATCTTCAGACTCCAAGCATAGCTTCCTTCTTGGTCTTTTCTTAGCAGGTTGGCTTGGCACAACCTTGGTTTCAACTTATTTTTCTTCCCTGAGATGCTCTCCCCAACATTCTTCTTTGTATATACTTCTGCTATCTGGCAAAGAGATGATTCCCTTGTCGTTGGCCGGTTAGCAATAGGAGGGGCAGCCTTAGGTTTAGCTTTGCTTGGTTTAGTTGCCTCGAAAACCACTGGTTGCTTCCCTTTACCTTTCACTGTGACCTCCTCTTCAGGTTCACTTTCCTCTTCTTCTTCACTAGACATATCTTCTCCATGTCCCATTGACAACCCCAAAGGTGCATCCTCTACTTCTTCATCACTTTGAATTCCAACCATCTTCTTTAGATTTTTGACAATTTTCTTCCCTTTCCTCTCCATAGTGCCAGCCTTTAAATCCATAGTGATTCTGGACTTAGCTTCTTCATAGTTTCCAAAACGTTTCACTATACTATCAATTTCTTCTACCAATAGAGTTTTTATTGCTGTAGATGTCTCATCAATGTTTACTTCATAAGGTAATGGCCCCAGCCATGATACCCTCAACACTACTTCCTGCATATAGGTGTAATCTGTGTCTACTAGGAAAAAAACATCCTCATAATATTTTTCAACTAGTGAACTAGGAATTCTACTCCTCAATCTCATCTTTTTCTTGAATTCCACAAAATATGTTCCCATAACATTGTCAAAATTATCACCTAATTATTGAATAAATGCATTGATTTGCTGAGTGATAGGTCTGTTTGTTTTCCACACTATGTTTCCAAAAGTAGGAAATGTATTATGCATGTAGAAAAATATGCAAACGAGCAGAGATCCAAAATTACATACTGAATTCTTTGCCTTCCTGATTGAAGAAAGGTTCTTGACTAGTTGCATTAGTTGAAGTTCGGCAAGGTCATAGGTATGATCCTTCTTCACAATTTTCCAAGCCTGGTCGACTGCAATGCAGGGGACACTGTCCAGTCAGCTTGAATGATAAAACTTATGAGCTATAACCCTCACTGAAAAATCAAGCTCCAAATCTGTAATTTTGGATATCGTCATCCCTCTTTTGTTCCAAAATGGCTCCAGTGAGTTCTTCAATGTTTTCTTTACTCTAACATTTCATAGTTTTCTTCTCGTTTATAATTGGATAACCTGTTACTTGATGAATGATCTCTCTTGTTATCTTGACTGGTCCATTTTCCAGCCATATGTTCATGTCATGTACATGACTTAGAACAATCTTGATCCATTCTATTCTGAACTCTCTCGGAAAGTCTAGGGCACGAGTTAACCCTCTCTTGGCTAAGTGTTTGCGTTCATCTTTTATGGCTCCATCTGTGCATAATTTTTTGTAAGATGCCCTAAGCTCATAATCTCCAACTCAACTTATCTTACACATATAGTATGACCTTATATCGTGGATCATAATTACCTTCGGTGGAATTGACGATAAGGCTCTAGTCAGATCACCCTTGATGGTGCTCTCAGGAACTGCCCAAAAATTAGGAGGCACACATGTGTCGCTCCTTACCAATTGAACATTTAGCAACTCCTTCTCCATTCTCTTGGCTGGTGCAAAAGAACTTGAGGCCATTTTCTCTGAAAAATAGGGTTTCAAGGATCATGAACAGAGTACCTAGACAAGTGAAAAAATCCACACTTTTCACTGAAGAGGTTGCCGACGACACGCTGTAGAAATCTTCAAAAATCTTTTCTGATATCAAGTTCACAAATGCACAATCGCTCTTATGAAATTCTTAATTGCATGGTGAGAAGAAATGAAATAGCTCTTTGCTTTATATAGACTTCAACAGTTTAAAGTTAGGTCAACATTAAATGTTCTTTCCATTGAGTGAGTTCCAAACAACTATCCTCGACTGACTCACAAAATTCACCTGCCACTTGGTCATCAAACAAAATTTTCTTAGCATACATTAGAAATATACTACTACTCGACACCTATAGTGCATTCTGACTTTGCTCACTACATAACTCAAAATATGTCTTGATGCATCTTATCATATGCAGATATGGACTATTGCACTTTTATATGTTAGAAACTAATAAAAGATATGAGATATAAATATAGTTCCTTACATACCTTTCTTTTCTTAATTAGTGATGGTGGGATCACCTGATCCATTGGATTGGATGACCTCAGCTTTAGTATCTTAATTGCTGCAAGGTTCTTCTTTCCTTATCCATGTCTAGTTCATCTGTTCTCTAATCTGCTCAACAGTGGGAGCAGGTACCTTGTTTTGCAATATTTCCTAGTATGACCAATTTTCAAACAATTATAGCAAACTAGGCTTCCATTCATCCAACTCTTAGATTTTTCTCTGAAATGTGTCTTTATGTAGTTTTCTAGAACATTTCCACACTCACCACAATAATGACAGCTATTCCATGTGTTATAATCCCAATTGTAAGTGTTACCCTTCCTTGGTGCTTTTGCTTGTGTCTTTGATGTCCATTGTTGTTTAGCATTAGATCTGCAATCTTGTGCTCTATGTCCAAATTTTTGATAGTTGTAACAATACCCATTGAATTTAGATGTGGGAGGTGCATTATTTACCTTAGCTCAACATTCATGTACTTGATGTCCAAATTTCTTACTGTTAAAGCAATAACCATTGAGCTTAGTTTTAGGATTGGACTTACCATTCTTACTTCAACAGATGTTTGTTGTGTGTCTTAATTTTCCACAGTGATGGCATACAAGCTTTTTGTTCTTTGAATTTGCATTCCTCTTTTCACCAATATTAGATGATTCTCCTTTCTTAGTAGATGTCTGATGTTCAATGTGACCTAATCTAGAAGTGTCTTTAGATCTCTTTGATGCTTCCATCAAGTTTTCAAAATGAGTCAAAGCTTCATTGGGTCTATTCAATCTTTCATTCACTTCTTTCTCAGATCTCAATTCATTTTTCAATTGACTGTTCTCAAATCTTAGATTCACAATTTCCATGTCTTTCCTACCGATCTCCTGATTTGCAAGTAGTATTTGATTCACCATGTCAACCTGATTGTTTTTCATTATTTGTACTTCATGTATCCTTTCATCAAGTCTGGTAGACATCATTCTTTTGTCTTCTTTAGCCATAGCTTTTTCATCTTCAACTTTCTTCTTTTGTTCCACTACTTCACATAGTCTTACTATTTGCGTTTCTTGTTCTCTTTTTAGGTTTCTGACTTCTTTACACAATATATTATTCTTCTCCAGTAGATCTGCAATTGCTGCATCGCTCTCAGTAGAGTTTCCATTCTGAAATAGATTTGCAGTGTATTCTTCCTGATAATGAGTATCATTCATTTGTTTGGCCAAATCTTTCCTTGCTTGCAAGGACTTATTTAGTTCCTGTCTTGCAGTCTCAAGCTGATGTAATGCTAGCTGAATTTCAATCTTTTGATTCTCAATGACTTTACCCAATTTGTAAATCTCCATCTCAAGATCTGCACTCTCAAGCTGATTAAAATTTTTTGTAGGAGAACTAAGCTTTGATACCAATTGTTGGAAATACAATATGGGAAAACAAGATACTGAGAGGGGGTGGGGATGAATTAGATCTTAAAACTTTTATCCTTTAAAAAAAAACTGATCCACAACCATGCATAAATGAAATTGATCTATCAACTAGTAGCATCCATGACAGTCAATAAATAGCTGAAGACATAGAATTTTGGTAACCCAAAAACCCAATAAGGTAAAACTGGGGTGGGGATGACACCAAAAAAAATCTTCACTACTGCAGCAATAAAGTGTGCCTGTTAGGGCTACAAAATTTGATCACAATATGCAATCTACCTGGTTAAAGGTCTGCGCGGTTAAGAGCTATAGATCATTACAATCTACCTTGTAAAAGGATTTAAAATTACAACAAAGTAAGCACTTGGATAAGAGATTTAGAAAGGTCTATTAGAACCAATCTGTTAAGATATTTCACCTGATACACTGGTTAGAATGTCTCAAGAACTGATCCTTCATTATGCACTTTGATGTTGAAAACATATCTCCTCTTTCCAATACCTTCTCTGATCTAATAATCTAATATGTCTTTACTCTGCTGTTCACTACTCTTTTACTTTTCTATATCTATGCTTCTTCTTTCAAAATAACCCTTTGTACATCTCTCATGTATGCATACACTTCTCCTTTCATGCACACCTTCTACACTCTCAATTTTAGGGTTCAAAGAAGAAATCTTATATACTTTATGAATTTGGCATCTAGATCTAGATCAATGATCAGGATCAAATGCTTATGCCACTTAGGCATTGCAATTTTCTGATTGTCTCCATGCCACACTTTGGGATCAAATAAGTAATGTGTAATTAACTCCATTGAAATCATTAAATGCATGAACAAGTTGGCCCAAAGTGGTCTACCTTCAAGTTTCTGCCATTCCAAACATATATGTCAAAACTGTCTTTCTCGGCACATTGAGACTCTAGCACTCGGCATGAACATGATCAACTTTTGCTTGATTTTTGAGTCACTCGGCAACCATTAATCTTCTCGACAATGAATACGCCGGATAGCTCGGTCACAGTGATGACCGGCTAAAATTCCTAGATAAATGACTAAGTGTGGGACACTAATGATAAAAAAAACATAGAGATCAACACTTACTACTAAATCCTTAATACCACACAATACAACTATTGATGAAACAAAGGCTACTCTTGCTAATTGTGAAAAGAAGTTAAAAATAAAAAATGTCAGAATGGGGGAATATCGCCTAGATTCCATTGCTACATTCCCAGTCTCCCCTTGTTCTTATGGAAAACCTTCAGAGGATAAGAAAAATTCATTTTCCACTATGACATGTTATGGGACATTTTTCCAATCCTCTATACCCCTAGAAGATGAAAAATAAGAACAATCTATTAGATAATGGATCTATAGAGAAAAGGAAGTTGGGGAAGTTGTGCTTACTACTACAGTCTCTCCCAAAAGATACAAAAAGGCTATGAATTTATAGCTAGGATGGGTTACCTAGGTCAAGGTCCTTTGATAAATATGAAACATGCTCTTTTTGAACCTCTGATTCTCACAAATGGAAGGAAATCTAAGGATAAGACTCGATTGTTATTCTCTAATGTGCAACATATTTTTGACAAGTCTCTTGATAATTCTAGTGACAGACAATCTGAAGAAGATATTGCACCTACTCAAACTTTTAACCAATACTTGGAAAAATTTGTTCCCTCTACTTCCATCCTTTATAATTAAGAAGGAGCTCCACTAGAAAATGGTGATGAAGCTTCTACATCGCACCAAAATCACGAGTCATATGTTGAAGATCCTAATAGAGAACGTATGCGAATCAACATGGCATGATTGTTACAAAGAGAAAATAGTACTAACTCAAAGGAATATGAATGTGATTCTCTCTCACTTAAATCACTAAAAGTGGGAATAGATGTGGTGCATACTTATGCTAACCAAACTGAAGTGGTCGATGAGTCACTAGTAGGCCCTAATGAGATGAACTTATATGCTGCTTTCATTGATCAAGTTAACCACACTAGGAATTAGATAGATCTAGGTACTTTTAAGGGAGACCTTATAGACTCTAAAAATCTTGTCAGTTGATATGACCTCCCCCATATCAATACTTTGGAACCTGCCACTTCCCTTCCACTCATGTACCCTGACTTTATTGATCGGTCGCAACAGAACCAACAACCTACGTTACCTTCTTTCGAAAATGACTATGAAATAGCCTGCTACATCAATGCCATTGAGCCTGTAGTTTCTTCCACCAGTAAAAAAACATGACTGGAATAGATATCAAGTACCTTATTCATAAA
The DNA here is from genome assembly GCA_018584345.1 of Thuja plicata. Taxonomy (NCBI): domain Eukaryota; kingdom Viridiplantae; phylum Streptophyta; class Pinopsida; order Cupressales; family Cupressaceae; genus Thuja; species Thuja plicata. The sequence goes on along the minus strand of MU228320.1, from coordinate 2,521,788 downwards.
ATAAAAATAAATTTGAAAAATAAAGGGCGCTCTGATGGCGAAAACCACTTTCTGGCGGTGTCAGATCCTAAAAAAGTAAAAACAAAAGATGTATCTAAGGGTGGAAACCTCTTTGAGACACCTGAGGATGAGATACTTGGTAGTCATCCTAGTTATTTTCAATATAGATCTTTAGTCTTGATAGAGCCAACACAGACTATAAATCTTGGGAAAATTGAAGCACCTCAGATCATACATTTGGATGAATCTCTGTCAGCTGATGAAAAACAACAATTCACTAAGTTCTTCAAGTAGAAGAAAATTAATTTTGTTTGGACATAGGCAAATATACCAGGATTGAACACTAATCTAATTATGCATCATCTATCTATAGCTCATGGTGTTAAGCTAGTGAAATATAAATTATGAAAGATGCTTCTACACATAGCTCTATTGATAAAAGATGAATTAGAAAAACTCTTGAGAGATGGATTTGTATGAGCTATAAATTATGCTGAATAGACCTCAAACATTGTACCTATATCTAAACATGAAAAATTCATTTGTGTATGCACAAATTTCTGAGATCTTAACAAATATTTCCCAAAGGATTTCTTTCCACTTCCAAACATAGACTTGATAGTGGATATAACTGTGAGTTATGAAATATACTCTCTCATGGGTGGTTTCTCAGGATACAATCATATTAAAATAGCTCCCAAAGATAAAGAAAATACTACCTTCACATGTGCACGGGGAACCTTTTGTTGGAATGTCACATCATTTGACCTAAAAAATGCAGGGGATACCTATCAAAGAGCTATGACTGCCATCTTTCATGACATAATGCATAGAAATATGGAAGATTATGTGGATGATACCTTGGAAAAATATAAAAAGAGGGACACACATCTTAAAGACTTGAGTTTTATCTTAGACATAATGGAACAATTCTAACTTAGATTAAACCCCAAGAAATGTCCTTTTGGAGTCACCTCAGGAAAATTACTTGGATACATCATTTCAGGTAAAGGAATAGAGGTTGATCCCAAAAGGTTCCAAGATATAATGGAGATTCCAGCTCCCAAAAATATAAGTCAATTAAGAAGTCTACAAGGACGCCTTCAATCCATCAATAGGTTCATATCCCAACTTGCTGACAGAGCTCAACCTTTTAATAAAAATCTACACAAAGGAGTTTCATGTACATGGAATGAGGAATGTGAGAAAAGTCTCAATTATATTAAAGATATTTGGCCAAACCTCCAGTCTTAATGCCTCCTATTATGGGGAAACCTCTTATTTTATACATCTCAGCTACAACCACATCCCTGGGGGCATTATTGGCACAACAAGATGAACATGGGAAAGAAAGAGCTATATACTACATCAACAGAAAATTAGTATCTTATGAAATCAATTACAAAAAAATTGAAAAAGCTTGCCTTGTAGTGGTGTTTGTGTCTCAAAAACTCAGACATTATATGCTGGCACATACTACACAACTTTTTGCAAAAAATGATTGTTTTGAAATACTTACTAAATAAAGATACTCTTACTGGTCAGATCGTTAAATGGATGATGATTCTCTCTAAATTTGACATTGAGTGTGTTGATCGTAAGGCCATAAAAGGACAATAAATATATGATCAGCTAGCTAAATTCCCTCTACAAGATGATGCCCCTATACATATTGATTTTCCTGATTCATCCATTATGTCGTGACAGCATTAACGTGTAAGACGTTCTTTGATAGATCTCACACCTCATGGAAACACTATCCCAAAATCATATAAGTTGTTTCCTTGCACAAAAAACATGGAAAAATATGAGGCTTTGATAAACAGGATTAAACTGGTCATTGAATAGAGGATCACTGAGCTAAATATTTTTGGATACTCTCAACTCATTATAAATCAAACTAATAATGACTATCAAACCAAAGATGAGAAATTGATTCCTTACAAGAAGATGATTGATGATCTCAAGAATTACTTCACTTTCATCACATTCCAACAAATCCCTAGAGCTGAAAATAGGGTGACTGATGCCATGGCCACTTTGGCTTCTATCCTACACTTGGAAGAGAACGATTCCAGATTTCAATTCCTGGTGGAAGAAGTACTACACTACCCTACCTATTATTCCACTAACAACTACATTATATGTATTTTCCTTGGTCATGAATCATCTTGATATGCTAAAATTTACTCTTACCTACATAACCAAATCATTCCTAATAACCTAACCCCTAATGAGAAATGACAACTCATTCACAGCGCTTCCTGCTATACCCTCATCTCTGGTGACTTGTTTAGGAAGGGTCTAGATGAAACACTTCTTAGATGTATAGGAAAAGATGAGTCTGAATGTGAGTTAGCTAAATTCCATGATGGCGTTTGTGGGTCCCACTCCAATGGTCTTGCGGTAGCTCAAAATCTACTTAGGGCTGGTTACTACTGGCCCTCTATGCAAACTGATGCTATCAGATATGCTAAATCTTGTAAGAAGTGTCAGATGGATCAAAATATGATGCATGCTCGAGGAAGGGATCTTATTCCATCTGTCACACATTGGCCTTTTCAGTAGTTGGATTTTGATTTGGTGGGTAAAATATATACTAACTCATCTAGTGGACACAATTTTATCATTATTGCAACAAAATATTTTACAAAGTGGGTTGAGGTTGTTCCTCTTTTGGTTTCTACTGGGAAACAAGTGTCTTTATTCATCCTCAACCATATCATCTGTCACTACGACATACCTTCCTCTATAGTTACTGATAATGGATGAAATTTCAAAAACAAGGGTCTCAACCAGTTATGTAAACAATTCAAGATTAAACAACATAGGTCCTTAATTTATTACCCTCAAGGTAATGGCCAGGCTGAAGCTTCAAATAAGACATTGCTGAATTTTTTGTAGAGAACAGTCAACAAGATGGGAAGAGACTAGCACTTGCAAATCAACCCTATACTATGGGCCTACAGAACTAGCATTCACACACCTACTGGAGCTACACCCTTTTCATTTTTTTATGGATCTAAAGCTATCTTACCCCTTGAGGTTGAGACACCTTCCCTAAGAGTCTCATTAAAGGGTCTCATCACAAATGATGACTATAGAATCATGCACATATAGGAGCTAGAACTTCTAGATGAGTGTAGAAAAGATGTATTTGATCACATGAGGGTATATCAGAAAAGGATATCACAAAGCTATAAAAAAAAAATTCATTCTAGAGAACTTTAGGTTGGAGATCTTGTCTTGAGAGAGAATGCTAAGAATCAACAGAATAAAGCATGAAAAGGGAAGTTTGAACTAAATTGGCTGGGTCCCTACATAGTTACTGATTCTTTTGGATCTGGTGCCTATAAAATTTCTACACCTGAGGGAGAACAACTCCCTAAACCTATCAACATCCTTCATCAAGTTCTATGCATGATGCTCTAGAGCTTTGTACATATCTTAAATGTCCTAAAAAATATCTAAAAATAATAAAATGTATTGATTTTTTTTTAAAAAAATTGATATATGATCCTGAAAAGAATCCTAAAAAAACATATAAAGTCCTGAAAAAATGATCATCCTGGTGAAAACCTAGCAATAGGTTCCTTGATGTATCTTCAAAAAAAAAAAAGAGAAAACAAACAAAAAACAATTGAAAAAGAAAAAAATGTGCCTTGGTGAAAACCTGGAAATAGGTGCCTTGGTAGAAAAAATAGAAAATAATTCAAGTGATGAAAACTTGGAAACATGTACTACTTGAAACCCATTCACTTATGTCTATCAGCTTTTTTCTTTGTGCTTCGAACCTTTTGACTTCCATCTCAATTCTCCTTGGTCTGAGATCGATCTTTGTCTAGGGCTAGGGGGTATAAACTATATCCTCCTTTGGTGTACGATGGTCTTTCTTAGTGGCTCACCCCAAACAGTGTTTCTCAACACTTCCTTTGACATCGAGTATTTCTTAACACTTATTAGAGATGCTACCTTGAGTCGATGCTTTGTCTGCACTCTAGGATTGTGCAATATTTCTCACCTATAGGCATGAGTCCTAGCAAGTTAGTGATTATTCCTTTTCATTTTCATACCATGCTTAAACTAAAATGAATGAGACATGTTATGACTTATTTTTTGTGCTGACGGATTCATGATTTTCACTGAATGCTCCTTCCTTAGTCTCTCCATGATGTTACGGCTAGAGAACTAAGGATGTGGGGCATGTTTTCATTAATTTCTATATGTGCGTATTGCTTTGGTGATCCTAGGTGTCTCTTGTTGTTACCCCTTAGACATTGGGGAGATCTAGGGCTATATCCTTAACTATAACATTATGTTTTCTTATGCAAGAACCATTCAGGTCATCCTAGACTCTTATGCCTTGATGATTATGGTTACTTGCAACATTAACTTGGAAACAATTTTCATATAATCTTGTCCTTTATGCCTTGGTGCTTACGTGTGTTTCCTACATTCTATCCATTATAGATCATATTTATATGGTCATAGTTGCGCTTGCACTAGTGATGGTTGTATGATATTGCGATGTCCCTTAATAAGGCTCAATGATGAAAATAAGGACCGAGTAAGATCCCTGCACTTTGAACTTGCATTTTTCATCCTAGGTTACATCTTAGTTTCAGTCTTTGCATCTTGCATTGGATGAGGATAGAGTCTTCGTCTTTTCCTAGCATCCTCGATTCATTTTCAGGATCAAAACCGAAATCCAAGTTCATTTTTCTATTCTTTTGAGGCTTATGTTTTCACCCTTTGAGGAAAAACATTGATATTTGTTTTCTTCATAAATCACTTGCTTTGACCTAATGCTAATGTTATACCTTTCTAGTCAACCTTATTCAAACTGGGGAAAATTCTCATTTCTTAGTGGTCAGACTTGGTCCAAATTCTTTTCTAATCAGTCTTAATCAATCATCAATCATATTGAACCTTATCTTATCCTGATTTGACCAAATCTATCTCAGTTTTGCATCTTCTCTACCTCATTTCAATTTTTATCTTGAGGGGGCAGGAATAACCTATCTTTCAAAGTTGCAAATTGATTCTGGCATCTTATTGTGTTGTCTTTCAATCTTTGTTTTAGTGTTAATTTTTTCTTACTATGCATTGGAATCTTTCTATCTTTTCTAGTTCTCATTTGATCAAGTTCAGGATTAGTTGCCTTACTATGCTTTGTTCGATCAAGTTCGGAGCTAGATCTCTATTAGTTACCTTGACATCATCTTTCTTTGACCTAATGTGTTCATAAATCACTCACACATAAGTGAAAGAGGGGCAAATGTAATCACCCAAAAATGGTCTAGTAGACTATAAGCCCCTTTTTAAACATTAAAATTTAAATACTAGACTATATCTTGTGCTTAATCAATTTTGCCTATTTATTTAATCTCTTATTTTTTTAATCAAATCACCACTTAATCATTTATTTGATTATATCCTAAAGTTTGACCACTTTATCCTAAGCTTTATTTAATTAAAAAGACATGCTCCCTTTTTTAATTGAAAAATCTTTTAATTAAATAATAAAAACCGCTTTATCCTAAGTGCACATAAAAAAAGAAAATAATAAATAATAAATAATAAATAATAATAAGAAAAGTGCACTTTCCAATTAGATGGAATCTTTTGAAAAAGGCTTTTGTCTCTTTATCTCAGCCACTCATAGTTTTGCCTCTTAATCTTAGCCTTTGATTTTGCCTCTTGAACATATGAGCACATGGATCAACGAAGATTTAATCTCCACCATTGCTCATTTATTTTTGCCTCTTAATCTTGACCGTCCGCTCATTTCTAATCTCGTGTAAAAGGAATCTCTCCTCTCATTTTTGGTTAAGCTAGGAAAAATTGGAAAAGATAGTTTTTGGAGATCTTGTGAATTGTAATTGGAAATCTTGGAGCTCTTCAATCTTTCCCTTTTGGAGATATTGGATTTCTTGCATCTTGAAGCATTATTACATCCTAGTTCATATTGTATCTTGTTATTACTGGAGCATTGGATTATCATTTCACTTTGTTATATACTTTCTTGCATCTAGCTTTATTCATCTAGTTTAGATCTACTTTCCTTGCATTTCTTGCATACCATTTTTAGCTTAGATCTTGCATCACATCTTAGATTACTTTGCATTATGGTGTAGGGCACCAAGGACACTCCATAAAAAAACCAAGGTAATTCAAAGAAGACAAAACATGCATGAAGACACCAGTGGCTAAGAGAGAGGTCCTAACATCAGAGAAGATCAATTATCAAGTCTTAAGGCCTATAATGGCTTTCAAATAATAAATGATTGTAATAGTCCTAAAGGACTAATATGGATTGTAAGAGGAGAAATAGTGTCTAAGGGCGTCAAGCGGGTTACTTAGGGGTTTTAGAATAAGTCTCCAAGGCATTGTAAGACGTTAGGAGTTCATAGTTTCTAAGTTTCAATTAGTTTTCATTGTTTTCAAAGTTTAAAAGATTCATATTTTCAATTGTAACGGTCACTTTGTCTTTTAGTGGGAAATCACATGCAATAAGTCTTTTGGTATTCCCAATCGATGTAACTTTCAAAAGATGGTTGGAATGGTTGGTAAAACATAGTTATAAACCATTTGAAGAGTCTATTGTAGGTAGAGGATGCTGGAGTGTATGGACTGTTCATAGATATGCAATAAAATTCATATTTTCTACAACTTTGGTATTGTCTTTTGGAATTTTTGAAAGCTTTGATCATTTGAAGAGTTGTAGGAATGTATTGAATGTATTTCCTTTCCATTTCTATCATTTTATGATGATTCATAAACTGTATCAAAGGTCTGTATGCTTGGTATTGCAAAAGATTCACAATTTTGGTGTCTTTTTAGTAACAGTCTTGATTTTATTATCAAGTATGACTATCCCATGAACTCTTAGGGTCCAGACTTCATGGGATGTAACTAATATGACATGTATAATATCATTTTAACCTTTACAATGTAGGGACAATGCAAAGTGTGGGTGATCACCATGAGAAACTCAATGGAAATGGTGGCTAACGTATTGTAGTAGCATATTGGAGTGAGTAAGGGGTGTTTTTGTTGGTTTGGGTTGTCTTAGAATTCCCATTTATTGATTAATCAAGTATTCATTTTTTCTGGAAATGATCAGAAACATGACATTTAGGAAGCCCTAGAAACAAGGGTTGATAAGAAGCAATTTGGGGGTTTTGGTGTTGTAGAAGGGATAGATCTAATTGATTTTGGATTTATTTATTTGAAGACCACATAAATTACTTTCCAAGAGTTGGGTTCTTGGGGATGCAAAGAACTAGTAGTTGCTTTGGTAATCCATCAAATTTCAAGCATTTGTGCAGGTGGACAGTCTTAGGTCTATAGGTTGGTACAAAACATCAATAGTCTATCTTTTGGTATGTTGAAGTACTATAAAGAGGGTGTCTAAATTAGTGATTTTTTCCTTGGATTCTTTTGGAAATTTTGGAGTTATGACATTGAAAAGGCCACTGTAGGGCTACAAGATTGGCAATTAGGTCTCTGGAAGTTTGGAGAAGATTGGGGAGTTGGGAAATTTGGGTGTTCCAAATAACCTTGAAACCTATCAAATCCTTCTAAATACAATCTATAGGTATCATTCATGTCACCTTGATTCATTGGGAGGAGCATAGATACATTTTAGTTCTTTGAAGTATTCAAGAGTTTGGGAAACACTAGTAACCTTTTCAAGTTTATAACCATCCATTTGTTGTTTATCTTTCCATCACCCTTACCTCTGCATCAAATTATCAATTGAATATTCCATTCTATAGTGCACCTTGCAGGGATATTTCTTATTAGGATCATCTAAGAGCCACCATCATTATCTACATGATTCTTGCACGCTATGGATAGGAAGCTATGAGCCACTTCTTGGGACTTCCTCTTCATGGATTCTCTCAAGTGTAATGGTTTATAGAAGCATGTCACATTTTGATTACAAAACACCCAGTCCAAGCAAAAGAGGTTACATCTCCTATGAGGTCAAGGAATGAATGAATACAAGGAGATATCATGCAATAAGTGTAAAGGGATTCTTTTGAAGGATGTTGAAAGAGAATGAAATAATTCACACCTTCCCCATTGCTAGGTAAAGAAATTTTTGAGGAAGGATGAAACACTTTTAGCCCCCAAGTAAGGGATTTTTTTACCATGTATACCTAATTGTAAATAAAAAAGTTTATGGTTAAGGATACATTCCTCTTTTTTTTTACCATCCATTTGTTGTTTATTAGTCCACCACCCTTACCTCTACACCAAGTGGTATCGGATCTTAGGAAGGGTCTTGTGGAAAGATTGTAAGTGTGGTCTTCATAACATTGTTGATTTGGATCCTTAGTTAGCCCTTAGATTTGAATTATCATTTGAGAAGAATCAATTGAGTTGATCCAACTTGTAAGGGAGATTAGGAACCATGTTTGAAGGAGAAGAAGAGTTACCCACAAGGATGAAAAACATGGAGTTGGAAAGGATAGTAAAAGATCAATTGGAAGATAACAAGAAGTTGAAAGAAACATTGGAACAAAAGGAGAAGGAGAAAAATGAGAAGGATAAGATGATGGAAGCCATGATGGAGATAATATTTGAATTAGAGAAAATGTTAGAGTAGTCGAGTATTGCTAATAATTAATTTAGTTAATTATTAGTTCATCTACTCTTAGCTTAAGTTAGACTTAGGAAAGTTTCCTTTTCTGAGTTGTTTCCCTTTTAGGGTTTCATGATTTC
>MU228320.1:2470457-2493417 GCA_018584345.1 Thuja plicata | reverse complement strand
GATGGGTGGAGTAACCCATGTGATCTGATTGGAGTTATCTCTTTGATGATAAATGAATATTTAATTCATTTATTTAATAATTGTTTTCAACATGTGAGATAATTGAATTCTTTTTGATTAAGAATTGCCTTATTTTGATGAAATTAAATTAATTTTAATTGAAATTAATTTAATTGGAAGAATTTAATTAGTAAGTTTAAATATTTGATTTAAACTATAGGAAATTGAGTTTAATTGGTTAAATAATGGTAAATAATCATTTAAAGGTTAATTAATTAAATAAAATTAATTATTTAATTAATTTTGAGAATTGGATTAGATGATTTGAGAAAGATGAATTTAGAAGAAAATAGATGATTAATTAATGATTAAGAAACCATTAATTAATAGATGAAAATTAGGGTTTTTAATGTAAAGTTGCAAGCCTGTCCATTTTAGGGTGTCTACAAATAGTTACTTTATTAATCCATCAAATTTCAAGCATTTGTGTAGGATGACAGTCTGAGATCTATAGGTTGGTCCAAAACATCAATATTCTATCCTTTGGTATGTTGAAGTACAAGATAGAGGGTGTCTGAATTAGTGATTTCTTCCTTGGATTATTTAGGAAAAATTGGAGTTATGAACATTGAAAAGGCCACTGCAAGGCTACAAGATTGGCAATTAGGTCTCTGGCAGTTTGGAGAAGATTGGGGAGTTGGAAACTTTGGGTGTTCCAAATAACTTTGAAACCTCTCAAATCCTTCTAACTAAAATATATAGGTATCATTCATGTTACCTTGAGTCATTGGGAGGAGTATAGATACATTTGAATTCTTTTAAGCATTCAAGAGTTTGGGAAACACTAGTAACCTTTTCAAGTTTATAACCATCCATTTTTTGTTTATCAGTCCATCACCCTTACCTGTGCACCAAGTGGTATTAGAGCTTAGGAAGGGTCTCGTGGAAAGATTGTAAGTGTGGTCTTGAGAACCTTGTTTATTTGGATCCTTGGTTAGCCCTTAGAGTTGAAGTATCCTTTGAGGAGAAGCACTTGAGTTGATCCAACTTGTCAAGGAGACCAGGAACCATGTTTGAAGGAGAAGAAGAGTTGCCCACAAGGATGAAAAACATGGAGTTGGAAAGGATAGTAAAATATATGTTGGAAGATAACAAGAAGTTGAAATAAAAATTGGAACAAAAGGAGAAGGAGAACAATGAGAAGGATAAGATGATGGAAACCATGATGGAGAGAATCTTGGAATTAGAGAATAGGGATAGAAGCAGAAGACAGGACGAGGAAGTAGATGTTGAAGAAGTAATCCAAGAGTAAGAGAAATTATATCCTGAAGATATAAAGATGGCTAGGTTTGCAAAAGCCATAAAGAATGGAGATACAAGGGAAAGAGAATATTTTCCTATGTATGGAGGGAAGAAGGATGAGGAGGAGTTGATAGATTGGTTTAGTGCCATTGAGAATTTTTTTTAATGTGAAGATGTTGAGGAAGGACATAATTTGAAGGTTGAAAAGTCAAAGTTGAAGGGACATGCTCTACTATGGTGGGATTGTGTTCAAGCAGAGAGATGGAAGAATGGGAAGCCCAAGATTACATCTTGGTACACTATGATGGATAAGATGAAGGAAAAAAGTTTTCCAAATGATTATAGGGTGCAAATATACAATAAATTGTAGGGTCTTAAGCAAAAAGACATGGATGTATAGAAGTACATTGAATAATTTCATAAGTTGGATATAAGGGTTAGTCATGAGGAAGATGTTTAAGAAAATATAGCAAGGTACATGGGGGGCTAAGGTTCAACATTTAGGATGAACATAGTCTTGTTACCCCAAGGATAGTTGAGGAATGTTACAAGTTAGCGATCAAGGTTGAGGAGAAGATAAAGAGAATGCAAGAGAGACAAGGAGGCACAAGAGGAGGTTCATCTATGAGAGGAAGAGGTGGTAGAGGTACCACATATTTTTAGAATAACAGTGATAAAGACAAAGATAATCCATACACATCAGAGATAAGAGGAGGATATAGAGGAGGAAGAAGTGGAGGAAGAAACAATGGAGTGTTCACAGGGAGATGTTTTACTTGCAATGAAATAGGTCATCAATCTTTTAGATGTCCTAAATGGACTAAGGATAAAGTTAGGGATAGGAGACGTAATTTCACCCAAGAAGAACCAAGAGAAGAGGAGGAATACAAACCAATCTTGGCTTTACCTGAAGAGGGAGAATGTTTGTTGATGGGAAGAGGACAACTAGTGCAAGAGACAAGCATATTCAAAACCAAGTGTTTGATTCATGGTAAGATATGCAATTTAATTTTTGATTCAGGTGCTTCACATAATTTGGTTTCACAAGAAGTTGTCAACATGTTGCAATTACAAACTTTTCCACATCCAAATCCATACTATGTTACTTGGGTGAGTAAAGATAATAACATGTGAAGGATTTGGTTGTTCTAAACCTTTCAATTGGTCCATATTTTGATAGTATTCTATGTGATGTCTTGGATATGAGTTATGGGCATGTCATCTTGGGTAGACCTTGGCAATATGATAGGAGGGTTGTGCATGATGGTTTCAAAAATAAATATATAGTGCATAACAGAAGGATGAAGTACAAAATCAAACAACTTCTTAAGGATGAAATGAAGCATGTTGTAATGTGTTTTGGAAATGAAATATCATTTCATGGATAGAGTAGTTTACTTTGTGATTCTGGTTGGTATAGGATGAAGTTGCAGATTGCAAGACAGGATAGTCCAAAGGAAGGAGGACTGGGTGAATAATATTTTGTGTGGATTGGGGAAGTGAAGTGTCCCATTGATAGAAAATTGAGTGGAGGTGTGATTGGAAGAGGAAAAGGTCACCATGACTCACACAAGGAGTCACAAGTATAGACAGTTCCAAAATAACACTATCATCAACAAGGACAATCAACCAATCACTATTTTTCTTCTAACAATTTTTGTGGTGAAAGTGCAGGTTGGTTTCAAGAATAGAAAATCACATTAGGATATTATATATCCTATTCAAAACACAAGGACCAAGCAGAGATATGGCAGGGTGCCAAGAAGAAAAACACCTACAACTCTTGGGACAAGAGTTCTTTAGTGGAGGGGAGTATGGTGCAGGGCACCAAGGACACTCGATCAAAACACCAAGGTCATTTAAAGAAGACAAAACATGCATGAAGACACCAGTGGCTAAGAGAGAGGTCCTAACATCAGATAAGATCAATTATCAAGTCTTAAGGCGTATAATGGCTTTCAAATAACATATGATTGTAATAGTCCTAAAGGACTAATATGCATTGTAAGTGGACCAATAGTATCCAAGGGTGTCAAGCAGGTTAATAAGGGGTTAGAAGTATTTAGAATAAGTCTCCAAGGTGTTAAAATATATTAGGAGTTCATAGTTTCTAAGTTTCAATTAGTTTTAGTTGTTTTTAAAGTTTGAATGATTCATATTTTCAAGTGTAACGGTGACTTTGTCTTTTAGTGGGAAATCACATGCAAGAAGTCTTTTGGTATTCCCAATCGATGTAACTTCCAAAAGATGGTTGGAATGGCTGGTAGAAAATAGTTATAAACCATTTGAAGAGTCCATTGTAGGTAGACACTGGAGTGTACAGACTATTCACAAAGATGCAATAAAATTCATATTTTCTGCAACTTTGGTATTGTCTTTTTGTATTTTTAAAATATTTGATAATTTAAAGAGTTGTAGGAATGTATTGAATGTATTTCCTATCCATTTCTATCATTTTGTGATGATTCATAAGCTGTATTAAAGATCTATATGCCTGGTATTGCAAAAGCTTCACAATTTTGGTGCCTTTTTGGTAACAATATTGTTTTTCTTATAGAGTATGACCATCCCATGAACTCTTAGGGCATATAATTCATGGTATGTAACTAATATGACATGTAAAATATCATTTTAACCTTTACAGTGAAGGGATAGTGCAAAGTGTGGGTGATCACCATGAGAAACTCAATGGAAATGGTGGCTAATGTATTGCAGTAGCATATTGGAGCGAGAAAGGGGTGGTTTTGTTGATATGGGTTGTCTTAGAATGCCCATTGATTGGTGAATAAAATATTCATTTTGTCTGGAAGTGATCATAAACATGATGTTTAGGAAGCCCTATAAACAAGGGTTGATAAGAAGCAATTTGGGGTTTTTGGTGTTGTAGAAGGGTTAGATCTAATTCCTTTTGGATTTATGTATTTTAAGACAAAATAAAGTACTTTCCAAGAGTTGGGGTCTTGGGGATGTAGAGAACTAGTAGTTTCTTTGTTAATCCATAAAATTTCAAGCATTTATGCAGGAGGACAGTCCGAGATCTATATGTTAGTCCAAACATCAATAGTCTATCCTTTGGTATATTGAAGTAATAGATAGATGGTGTGTGAATCACTAATTTTTTCCTTGGATGATTTGGGAAAGTTTGGAGTTATGACATTGAAAAGGCCACTGCATGGCTACAAGATTGGCAATTAGGTCTCTAACAATTTGGAGAAGATTGGGGAGTTGGGAACTTTAGGTATTCCAAATAACCTTGAAACCTATCAAATCCTTCTAAATAAAATATATAGGTATCATTCATGTCACCTTGAGTCATTGGGAGGAACATAGATACATTTGAGTTCTTTGAAGCATTCAAGAGTTTGGGAAACACTAGTAACCTTTTCAAGTTTATAACCATCCATTTTTTGTTTATCAGTCCACCACCCTTACCTCTACATCACATTATCATTTGAATATTTAATTATATAGTGCACCTTGCAGGGATATTTATTACTAGGTTCATCTAAGAGCCACCATTATTATCTACATGATTCTTTCGCGCTATGGATAGGAAGCTATGAGTTGCTTCTTGGGACTTCCTCTTCATGGATTCTCTCAAGTGTAATAGTTTATAGAAGCATGTCACATTTTTATTACAAAACACCTTGTCCAAGTAAAAGAGGTTACATATCCTATGAGGTCAAGGAATGAATGAATACAAGAAGATATCATGCAACAAGTGTAAATGGATCCTTTTGAAGGATGCTAAAAGAGAAGGAAATAATTCACACCTTCCCCATTGCTAGGTAAATAAATTTTTGAGGAAGGATGACACACTTTTAGCCCCCAAGCAAGGGATTTTTTTACCATGTATACCTAATTGTAAATAAAAAAGGTTATGGTTAAGGATACATTCCTCTTGTGTAAGAGATAATCCCTAATCTAAACATAATCTCAATGATGCATCCTCCTTCCACTCCCAACACTAGGGTTTCCTGTGTATCATTTCTTGTTGGAGGTGGCTTTGGAGGCTCTACGTGTCCTTTGGCAACATTGGTGCTTGCATCTCCAATGGCTAATGTCTCTATTGATGCAACATCTTTGATCTCAATTGCTGCCCCAAATGGTGTGTGTAGTGTTATTCTAGGTGCTGACACTTCAGCTATCAGGATTGGTGCTTTTGCTAGTGCTCTGCAGGGTTCCATTGGTGCTAGGGTCTCTGGTGTTGTCAGGGGTGGGGTCCTCCCTCTTAAAACAAATAGTTCTAGTGGAAAGAGTTACACTCTCACTACTAAATCCTTTGGTACTATCCCTTCTAAGATAAAATATCATCCAATTTCTTGTGCCAAGATGTCACCTATGGTTGTGTGTGGCCTTGAAGTGGTGGAAAATGTGGAGTTCTACCAACAACGTGTTGTAGTTGGTAGGTTTTCTAGCCTTTGGCCCTCTCTCTCCTAGATCTACATAGTTGGGTTTCAAGCTATTGGAAACCTCTTGTATCTCGTGTTATTGAGCTCTACCCTTGTGCTAAAGGTTTCTTTATTGAAACCTTTTCTTCTCCCAAAGATCGTGATCTCATCCTGAACATGTTGTGGGTTTGGGGAAATCATTCCTTTTTTGCCGAATCCTGGACACCCTCTTTCAACCCTCTCACTGAACCACTCAATGTGCATCTAGTGTGGGTTCACGTCCCTTATCTCCCTCTCCATTTTTGGGTTATTTCTTGTTTTGAGGCTATTGGGAACTCTCTTGGCCAATTATTCATGACATATATTCCTATGATGATTTTAGGTCATACCACTTTTTCCTCTATCTTGGTTGACTTGGATGTTTCTCAGCCACTTCCTACTATAACCACTCTAATTTGGTCTGGTCTTACTATAAATCCTATTTTCCCTATGTGTGATCATACCCCCAATTATGTCAAGAAAACTCTTCAATCGGTTGACATAATTATTTTCAAATCAAATTTAATTTCCTAAGTGATTTAATCACTAACTTACATTAATTACCTTAGCCAATGCAATTAAATCAATTCAAATAAAAAACATGGCTAAGTTATTTAATCAAAAAGGAATTAAATAAAATCCTAATTATACCTCATCACTCGCAAAAGCTTATCCCCTAGCCTAAATTAATCTAATTAATTGGCTATAGTCCTAATTAATTATCAAAAGCAAGAAAAAGCTTAAATAATTAATTTCCCTATTATTGAATGAATATATTAAATATAATTCATTTCATTAATATTCCCCTTTAACTCCTAACCTAACCTACCTCAACCACCTTAACCCTGGGTTTAAACTAATCCCAACCCCTTCACCCATGCTAAGCCTACTTCTAATATTAATCTCATCCTAACCCACTTCCTAATGATGTCACATTCCTAATTTTGTGATTAGGAATTCAACCCTCCCTCTAAAGTCAATATTCTCAATCTTGACCTTAAACCCTCAACCATGCTTCTTGAAACCTCATCCATGCCTCATAAATGCTTTCATAAATAAAGAATTTATACCTCTTACACATTCTCTTCCACACTCCTCATTAATGAGTCTTACACCCTCATTAATGGATTCCCTTCTAGAGATTTCTCCACTTCCTCCATTTCTTCTATAAATTGAATGGTTTTTGAGCTCAAATGGCCCTTAATTTTAGAGAGTTTAAAGCATCCTTATGCTGCCCATATTTTGAGATTGGAAGGAGTAGACCCATGTTGCTCACATTTTTAGTGATTCATTTTGCATTTTGGCTCTCATACATGCATTGTTATAATATTTTATTTTGGAGTTAGTTTCATTAAAATCTTTCATTCTAGGTTGTATATGTCACTGATGCATAATCTGAAGGCATATTATGTCATTTTTTATACTCCTCCTAGATAGGAAGCAATAGGTCAGTTTTAGTGATTTATGTCAAACCCTTGCTTTTTATAAATTCTCACTAATATAATGACCTATTGAAGTGTTGTGTCTTTCTTAACAGGTGCATAAAATCACACACACATTTTTGGCGCCCACCATGGGGACCAAACCCACATTTTCTTTCATTTCCTAATCTTTTTTGGCTAATTTGTGTTCTTAGATTCTGTGTCCAGAATCATTTTTGGTCATAAAGGCTCGTATCTGAGATATTTCATCGCAACGCATGATATTTGCTCGCACCCTGGATTTCAAGAATCACATCCCTAAAATCCTGGACCATTTTTAGTAAAGGTTCGTATCTGGTCTGTATTCTATTATATCTGGTGCAAAGGTTTGAATATGGTACATAAGGTTATTTCCTAGATTTCTAGGCTCGTATCTGGTTTAAAAATTTGAAAATCCAGTTGCCTAACCACTAATGTCTTGATCTATTGTGATTTTTCTCTTTAAACAGCCTAACACTTGCTTGTAGGTTGCTGATAAGAAGGTGGAAATGCTTTGATAACTTGTGGGTTGCAGGGCTTTTAATAGATTAAATTTTTCTTCAAATTCTTCCAAGTTATAACTTAAGAACACTTTTGATCAGGATGGAATTGGGAAACACTGAAATCTATTTTTTTTCAGTATTTTGTATGTCTCAGTAAACTGCATTTTTGAAGGTCTTCGGGGAATTTTTGGGTAGATCTGCAGGAAAGTAGCACCAAAGGTACACTTTTAAATTTTGGGTCTACAAATTTTGATTATCTTTCCAATGAAGTAAACGGTTCGCAAATCGGACCTAGGACTTGAAAGTTATGCCTTCTCCAAGTAGGCCTAAATTTTTATTTAGTTTTTTGAAATTTTTGTTAGTTTTAATAATTTTATTTGTAATAAACATTATGGTGACTCTTCATTTCATTTCCAAGGTATTCTAGTGACCCTTGGGATCCATCATATTTGTATAAACTCAAATTTTGAATAGAATGGATCACTTTTTGGCTTGCAATTCTGTTGTTAGTCTTCTAGTTTTTATATTGAAATTGACAATATCGCAGGTATCACACCAGTTATTGTAATCTGATTCATAATTCTGATAAACTTTCTAATAACTTGTTAAATCAATCAGATTAGTATGCTCTTTTCCTTCAAGGAAAATCAGAAAGTCAAAAGTTGGTTTAAAATTTGAGAGGAATTTGGAGAAATTGAACAAGGCGAACAAACTCATTGTTTAAAGTTCATTTTGCAAAAGTAATTGAACAAACAAATCATTAAGCTATTTTGGGACTAATTGAACAATCTCATCATTTAATTTTCCCTTTTGGACAAAGTAATTGAACAACACAAGTCACCTAAATTTTGTGGGAAAAAGAACAACTTCACTGTCTAAATTTGGGATTTGTAATTGAACAAACAAAGCATTAAATCTTGTGGAAAAATTGAACAAACCAAAGTCATTGTCTAAATTTGGAGAAGTAAATGAACAAGCAAATCACCTAATTTGGGGAAATTGAACAAACACAAATTTGCTTTTCAAATGCTTTATGCTTTCTTAAAATAGGAACATAAAATTGAACTCAAAGTTTACTACTTAATCTCACTAGGGGATTTTCTCTTCCTTCCAAGTGGGGGAATCAAAAAATCGATATGGGGGATTGAGTTTTGAGTGAAAATTTTTGAGGGAACGAACCTTGCTTGATGTGATTTGAGGAGAAAATGACATGGAATAGGAGAGTATGGTCTTTTTCTTTTGAAGAATCAGAAATTTAGAAATCTTACGCTCGCCAATCATTTGTATGCTTTCCTAAACATTAGAGGGCCTACTGATTAAGGGAAAAATATCTTGGGAATGACCTAAGTGAGGACAGGTTTACGCCAACCCTTCCAACTCACTATAAATAATTTCTTCCTCGTAGGCCAAAGCCTTGGAAGACAAAATTGTTTTTTTCTTAGAATTTTGACATCATTCCTCGAACATGCTTGGTTATGTGTAGAATAGAGCTGCTTGAATCTTTCTTGCAAGAATACACCTATTTGAGTACTCATAGGGCTATACGCCTCAATTTTTTGTTGTGCAATTCTATGGGAGATAATTTTGAATGGATTGCCCCATCATAAACAACAAACTTTGTAGTCAAAACTACCCGATTCATCCCTAAAAGAGTGATAATCCTTGTGCAAGGAAAAAAGTAATTGCCCCATGATACTCGTCATATTGTGCCCTCACTTGCATTTGGAGTCATCTAATATGGAATCATGACTGGAGCCATTGTGTGCTTGGTGATGGCCATAATCTGATTAGCATTTGAGTGTGTACCTAAGTCTATGAGAAAGGATTTTCATCCTCTACTTAGAAAATAGGGTGTAAGGATGTGTCTATTCACCCCTAACAATACAAAATTGCTTGATGTGTTTGAAAGTTCATTAACAAAATAAATCATTCAAACAAGCAACAAGATTCAATCCTTTGGCTACACACTATATTTTTCACTCACTAGAAAGATTCAAAAACACCCTATTATCTAACAAATTTTCATGAACTTCAAGACAAATCAGACACCAAACTGACATAAACAACAAACAATCATTTTTGGTTTATCCTGGCTCGCATTAGGTTGTGCAAAATTGCATCTAGTATCTTGAATCGTATCTGGTCAGCATTGCATCGTATCTAGGGAGAAAGGTCACATCTTGTATTCCCTAGCTCACATTTAGTTCATCAATAGCTCGCATCCTATATTTCCAAACTCGCATGCAAAGGCTCACATCTAGGACAATGGGCACGTGCAGATTTATTTCTCAAAAAACTTTAGTAAAATTGGATACCCTTTTGGCTCTTTATTCTGGTCATGTTGCCTTTTTCTGGTTTATTTATCACTATTTCAATACTTTTTCATACGTCTACCTTGCATGTCCTGTCGGTCTCTTGCAATCTATCTCAATACATGTCATCTATTCACTTTTCAAAACAACTTGATTCCCAACTCACTATCAGGGCATTCTAACCCTTTGACACTAGAATCATTTACTTCCACCAAAAAAAAAACAACACTTCTCCCTAGACACACTCACTTGACACTATCGAGAAGCTTTGATAAAGTTGATATACAACTTCATGGTTAGCACAAGATGCAACAAGTATTTTGCTGATGAATCAAAAGTACCTCCTAGATCACTACACTTTTAACAAGGAGAAAGATCTCACAGTTCCTTGCTCGACTTAGACTCACCATAAATGGAAAAACCCACTCACGAATGTAGTAAAGATTTCAAAGAATACAAGAATGATGAAAACCAAAAACAAAAAAATAATTATGGTGAAGAAGAAAAAAACATTGACCGTCCTTTGTTTGATTCAGATAGTGATGAAGACATTACTGAAGAAGAATACAATAAACTCAAACAGAGTAAAAATTTTCAAAAAACATTGGAAAAGATAAATGGTGAAGACAAAGAGAAATACTTTCTCCATCTAGCATCCACTAGAGTAAAATTACCTAAAGATTATGATGTTGAACAACTAAAGGAAAAGGAGGTGTCAACTCCTATCTCTATTCTCGCCAAACAAATAACCTTGATGCAAACTGAACTTGCAAATCTCAAACAAGAGAAGGCTAAACCAAAGACAAAATACTCTTTGGAATCCATTTGTCCATTTCCTTTTGACAAGAGTATTAACATGGTTCCACTTCCTCCCAACATGGAAAGAAAAAATAATGACAAGTATACGGAAGAGACTGACCCACATGACCATGTGAGAGAGTTTTGTGCTCTAAGCATAGAGTATAAGCATGAACCTACATACTTAATGAGGCTATTTTTGGGAAGCCTAGGTGGAAATGCTATGGAGTGGTTCTCAAAACTCACACCTAAGGTAAAAAGTTTTGAGGAGTTAATTCAATGGTTTATCCAACATTTACGAAACTCTAAGCATAGAGTACATGCATGAACCTACATACCTAATGAGGCTATTTTTGGGAAGCCTAGGTGGAAATGCTATGAAGTGGTTCTCAAAACTCACACCTAAGGTAAAAAATTTTGAGGAGTTAATTCAATGGTTTATCCAACATTACTCCTATAATATACAACATGACATAACCATGATGGATCTGTATAACACTAAGTAAAGAACCAGAGAATCCTTTACACACTTTCTACAAAGGTGGAGGAAAATCTTCGCAAGATATTCAAGAGCTATTCCCGAATTTGAAAAGATGGAAATCTTTGTTAATAAATTGATACCAGAATTGAACTATGCATTACAAATGCAAGATTCACCCTACTTTGATAGGATGATAAAAAATGCCATCCGTATTGAAGAAGTCATGGTTAAAAAGGGAGAAATCACTCTCCAAAGTGATAAAAAACCTACCAAATCCAACAATAAGCCTAAATGGTGGAAACAAAACAAGAATGTTGTTAATGATGGAGTGGCAGATGCATCTAATGCTAATCCTAAACCAACAGTGTTCAATCTAACAAATAGCATGCCAGCAAGTAAAGATGCCAAGGTAACAACCTCCATACCAAAAGTAAACAATGAGAATGCAAAGGGTCGACCATGGAATTCCAAACCTCAAAGAACATTCACTCCTTTGGGAGAACCTCTTGAGAGTGTTTTAAAGATACTCTTAGACAACAAAGTTCTCATGACCCCAGATTCAAAACCATGGGAACTAGAAGTCAAACCAGGATGGTGGGATGACAATTCTTATTGTGTCTTTCAAAAAAACAAAGGACATAAGACTAATAACTATCTTAAACTCAAACATGTTATCCAAGACCTTATTAAAGGAGGCAAGATCAAAGTGGAAGGGCACACCACTAATGAAGACCATACAACATTTAACAAGCCATTCCCTAATTATGAGAAAGGGGAAGCATCTAAAGGAAAAGGAAATGAAGTGAACTATGCCTACTCTAATAATGATAATGTAATCAACATGCTAGACATTAAAACTGAATCAATTAATGTGGTCACTATCAAAGGTGTTCAAGACACATCTTCCTAATTAAATGTAGTAACCTGAAGTCAAGCACAAGTCACAATCAAAGGACCTAATTCCTCATCAAAACTAGAAACAACTTCCAAGGTACCCATTATCACTATTCCCAAACCAGCAGCAACAAAACAAACAGCTACTATTCCCATAGCGAAGTATAACTTAGTTGATCAATTGCAACGAATCTTTGCTCAAATTTCCATTTTTGAGTTACTTAAAATCTCCTCAGTACATAGGGAAATTCTTGAACAAGCCCTGCATACAACAAATGTGCCAAAGGAAATTGATGTAGACAAATTCCAAGCAATGGTTAATCTCATCTCAGTGCCACATTACCTTTCTTTTTCAAAAGAAGATGATAAATCATTGACACATCTGCATAATCAACCCCTTCTTATTGAAGTCCTAATTCATAAATCTCGTGTTAGACATGTATTGATAGACGGAGGTACAAGGTTGAACATTTGTACTCTTAATCTAATCAGGAAGCTGGGTCTCTCAGAACAAACCATTGATTCAAGAAGAAAAATCTCTATCAAAGCTTATGATGAAGAAGAAAGATCCTCCAAAGGTCTCATTGTTCTACCAATTAGAATAGGACTAGTTGAAATAAATGTGATCTGTCAAGTTTTGGATCTACCCTTGGCTTACAACATAATATTAGGGATACCTTGGAACCATGAAATGCAAGTAGTACCATCTACTTACGACCATTGTATCAAATTCCCACATAATGGGGTGGAAGTAACAATTCCTACAGATGCTAGTTATACTTGCAACAATGTTAAAGTAGATAGTATGGTCCCACATAACAAGGAAGTTTCAAAAGAAATTAAACCTGAGACTACCAAAGACATCGCTATGAAAAGCTTTGGAAAGACCTTAAAACTTGAAGAAACTAGTATGGGAGAATACAAGCTGGACATGACCCCATCATTGACAGAACTTCTAGTGTCCCCAAGATCCTATGGGAAACCATCCCCATCTTTCACACCCACTACATCTAAAAAAATATAAATTCACAAAGCAACTGGTATTGTTAAAGCATCTACCTCTCAAGGGGATGCCATCAAAGAACAAGCAGTCTTGGCCTGGCTCTACCAGGGTGAACAAAAGGAAAGTAAGGTAAAACATGTGGAAATATACCCAGAGTAGTATGGAAAAGGATATGATCTTCTCAAACAAATGGGATATAAAGGAAAAGGACCTTTAGGTGACAAAGGAAAAGGACTTATTGAACCTATACACATGGAATTCAGGGATACCAAAGATAAAACAGGGCTAGGTTTCAATAATAAATCTAAAGACCCTACTTCAAGAGATAGTCTAATCTTTGATGAAAGCAGTGATGAAGAAGAAGAAATAGAACTAGAACAATGGTCCTATGAGAGGTTATTACATATTGGTATAGAGTATCCCAAATATCAAGGAGAAAGATATGTACCAAGCTTTGAGACACCACAAGACACTCATATCCATTTGTTAACACAAGCTACTATTCAAGAGGTAGAAGAAATAATAGAAGACACTCTAGAGGTGCCATTGATAGAAACAACTACTGAAGACACACCCCAACAACAAAATTCACATCCTAATTGGGGGCACTTGGTAAAAATCACACATGTCCTAGATTTACCATACTTTGATCTATAAGGGGCTAATAGAGTACATCAGGTAACTATTGCTGAATTCTTGAATAGGTCTGATGACTAAATAATAGACTCCCATGATTATGAGTGAGATGATCTATCTGTTTCCATAGAGGACATTGAAATAGATGTGATTCACATGCTCGCAACTCCATCATAACACATAGAGAATTCTAACACTGCTCCTAATATTGTTTATGTTCCCAAAGAAGAGGATTTATCCCTTCCCCGGCCCATTGATGAAGAAACTGGTATTTTCCTAGGTCTCAAATAAATTCAGAGGCTACAAGCTAAGAGCCTCCTTCTACGAAGAGATGAGGATGAAAGTTCCACTAATGAGTCACTAGATTTTGGTCCACGTATAACTAACAATGACTTAGATAATGGCGTTCTGACTCTTATTAATCTAAACATCAAAGAGATAGACTTAACAAAACATGTCATGTTAGTTTATAGTCTTGACGCTGATGCGATGCTGTCCTTCCAAAAATCTGACTCCTTGTCTTTAATAAACCTAGACTTAATTGATTGGACTAATACAAATCCTACTCCTATCCTAGACTTCCCTAATTACTACACTTTGTCTTGCTACCTAAATTCTTGTGAACCTTACCCTTCTTCCACCAAGAAAGGAGCATGAATATGTCACAGGAGGATATCAAGTTTCTTAGTCACCAATTGAAAAATATAAAGAAGAAAAAAATTGATGGTGAAAACCACGTTGTGGTAGTGTCAAATTCTAAAATAGTAAAAATAAAAGATGTATCTGATGGTGAAAACCTCTCAGAGGTGCCAAAAGATGTGATTCTTGATATCCTCCCTAAACACTTTCAAGAAAGATCTTTAGTTTTGATAGAACCAACACAACTAGTTAACTTGGAGACAAGCGACGTTCCTCAAGTTGTTCACCTAGAACAATCTTTGTCAGATATGGAGAAGATACAATTCACTGAGTTCTTGAAAGAGAAAAAGATCAACTTTGCATGGTCTTACATAGATATTCCTGGGTTGGATCCTAAATTGATCATGCATCATTTATCTATAGCTCCTGG
Source organism: Thuja plicata (assembly GCA_018584345.1). Taxonomy (NCBI): domain Eukaryota; kingdom Viridiplantae; phylum Streptophyta; class Pinopsida; order Cupressales; family Cupressaceae; genus Thuja; species Thuja plicata. The sequence goes on along the minus strand of MU228320.1, from coordinate 2,478,529 downwards.
GATCAAACCTGTGAAACATAAACTCAGGAAGATGCATCCTCATGTTGCATTACTGGTAAAAGTAGAGCTAGAAAAATGATTAAAAGTTGGATTCATCAGAGTCATCGCTTACACAGGATGGATTTCTAATGTGGTCCCAGTATCTAAATAAGATAAATCTATCAGGATCGTTACAAAATTTAGGGACTTAAAAAAAGCATGTCCTAAAGATGATTTTCCACTACCAAACATTGATATGATCATAGATATAACAACATGCTACCAAATGTACTCATTAATGGATGGTTTCTCAGGCTATAACCAGATTAAAATTTCTCCTGAAGATCAAGAGAAGACTGCATTTACATGTACATGGGGATCCTTTTGCTTGAATGTTATGCCGTTTGGGTTAAATAATGCAGGTGCTACAAACCAAAGAGATATGACTACTATATTCTATGATATGATGCATAAAAACATGGAGGATTACATGGATGATACCTTAGCTAAATCAAAAGGAAGGACTACTCATATCGATGACTTGAGGAAGATATTGGATCGTATGGAGAAATTTCAAATTAGGCTCAATCCAAAGAAATGTGCCTTTGGGGTCCAATCAGGAAAGCTCTTAGGATTTATTGTTTCAGCAAAAGGAATAGAGGTAGACCCTGAAAAATTCAAAGCTATACTAGAATTGACTCCTCCACACAACATTAGTCAAATGAGGACATTAAAAGGGAGACTCTAGTCAATCAGGAGGTTCATATCACAACTTCCAGATAAAGCACAACCCTTTACCAAATTGCTACATAAAGGTGTCACCTTCAAATGGGATGAACATTGTGAAAACAACTTTAAAGAATTAAAAGAGTATGTGGCTACTCCTCCTATTCTTATGGCACCCATTCATGGAAATCCATTAATCCTATATATTTTAGCTATAGCTACATCATTGGGGGTATTGCTGGCACAAGAGGATGAAACTAAAAAGGAAAGAGCAATCTACTACATCAGTAGGACACTAGTATCTTATGAACTCAATTACAACATAATTGAAAAATATTTCTTAGAAGTTGTCTTCACATCATAGAAATTGAGACATTATATGCTATCACATATAGTAAGGCTCATCACAAAGATAGATCCTTTGAAGTACCTCCTAAGCAAGACAACATTAACAGTATGATTAGCAATGTGATTCTAAGCGAATTTGACATTGAGTACGTGGATAGAAGGGCTATTAAAGGACAAGTCCTCACAGATCAATTTAAGAATTGCGTTCCCTTATGAAACAATATGCATCTAACTGAGTATTTGTGGAATATGTACTTTGATGGTTCTTTCACACAACAAGGCTTTGGAGAAGGAGTTCTATTCATAATTCCTCAAGGCTACAAAATAACCAAGTCCTACAAATTGATGTTTCCATGCACAAATAACATTTTTGAATATGAAGCATTAGTAAATGGTCTTAAACTTTCTATGGAATGGAAGATTGTAGAGTTACATGTGTATGGTGACTCCCAACTCATTATCAATCAAGTAAATGGAGATTATCAGACCAAAGATGAGAATTTGATTCCCTACAAGCAACTGGTTGATGACTTAAAGAAGTACTTTGTCTTCATCACATTCCAGCAAGTACCCAGAACATAGAACAAAGCTGCAGATGCTATGGCTACACTAGCATCCATGTTACAATTGGAGGAACATCAATTCAGCTATGACTTCTTAGTGGAAGAATTATCCTATCCAACCTTTGATACACTTGAATACCAGGTATTTTATGTGTTGAACGCCCAAGATCAATCTTGGTATGCTAAAATCATTGCTTACCTAACTAACCAAACCATACCTACTGATCTATCCAGAAATGCAAAAATAGCCTTAATTAGGACAAAATCATGTTATGTCCTCATTACTAATAAATTATATAGATGATTTCTTGTCGGTACACTTCTTAGATGTTTAGAACACAAAGATTCGGATCGCGCATTAAAAGAAGCCCACAAAGGTGTATGTGGATCACACTTAAGTGGATTTTCACTAGCTAAGAAACTGCTCAGAGTAGGCTATTATTGGCCCACAATGGAAAAGGATGCTATTCAATTTTCAAAGACATGTCATAAATGCCAAACACATGGAAATATTATCCATGCTCTTGCCAGAGAACTCATCCCATTCATAACACATTGGCCATTTCAGAAATGGGCCTTTGATTTGGTTGGACAAATATATCCTAATTCTTCAAGTGAACACAAGTACATCATTATGGCCACTGAGTATTTCATGAAGTGGGTCAAAGTCATGCTGCTGATCAAAGCCACCGAAAAACACATGGCTATGTTCATCTTGAACTACATTATTTGTAGATATGGGATATCCTCTTCAATTGTGACAGACAGTGGGGGCCAATTTAAAAACCAAGACATTGAAGACCTTTACACATAGCTTTGCATCACTCAAAATTGTTCCTCAATCTATTATCCTCAAGGTAATGGATAGACTGAGGCATCTAACAAGAATATTATCAAAATCCTACACATAACTGTGAGTAAGTCTGGTAGGGACTGGCTTTTACAATTAAATCTAGCACTTTGGGCCTACAAAACAAGAATCAAAACACCAATAGGAGCCATGCCATTTTCCCTAGTCTATGGCACTGAGGCAGTATTACCTATTGAGGTTGAAATCCCATCTTTACAGGTATCTTTACAAGGTCTTGTTACTGATGAACAATACCACATTGATAGGGTAAATTCTTTAGACTTACTTGATGAGCGTAAGCAACAAGCATTCGATCATCTGAAAGTCTACCAAACACACATGTCAAAAGGGTACAATAAAAAGGTCAAACCACGCCACTTTCAAGTGGGGGATCTCATTCTCAAAGAGAATCCTAAAAACTAGCCTAACAAAGAACAAAAAGGAAAGTTTGAACCAAACTGGCTGGGACCCTATGTCATTATTGTGACTTTTGGGACTGGAGCTTATCAGCTAGCTACACCTAAGGGAGATGTTCTCTCAGATCCCATTAATACTCTTCATTTGAAGTGGTTCTATGCTTGATGTCTGGCTAGCAGAGCCTATGCAGTGAAAATCTCTAAAAATACCAAAAAAATAAAAAAATTAATCCTGAAGAAATTCAAAAATAGTGGAAAAAGTCCTGACAAAAGGTATCCTTGGTGAAAACCTGGAAAATAGGTGCCATGATACTGCAAAAACATTCAAAAAATAAAAAATAGAAAAAAAATTGAAAAAGAGAAAAGTGTCTTGATGCAAACCTGGCAAATAGGCATCTTGGTAGCAAAAGAAAAGAAAGAGAAGAAGCTTCATCGAGTGGTGAAAACCTAATAAATGGGCATCACTCAAACTCTGTGCTCTATCTATCAATACATTGGCAACCCTAAACTTCATACTTTCACCTGTACTATTTGGTGACTCTGATTTCTTACAAATGTCCTATCCTTGCTTGGGATTTGTCTGCATTTGTGTCTGGATTAGTCATTCTACACTAGGGGCATATTCACTAGCTTGGACAGTTCATGTCTACTAGGTTGTCCTAAGCGTCTTGTCTAGGATGGTTCGCCTCTCCAAAATGGTAACATACATCACACTAGTGTTTCTCAAACACTTTACATCCAGGAACTTAAAATGAACTAGTATTTTTCAACACTTTACACAATGTTTCTAAGACATTACATGGATTGCAATTACTGACATGATTACTTTTGCATGCACTCAGACAGGAAAACATATTTCTTACATTCCAAATTCTGGTTGATGAATCTCTACTGCGCTTGAAAAATGAATCAATAGTATCTCTCAATACTACCATTATCATTTTAGTTACACACTAAATTGGTAAATTGATAATTATTTTTTTATTGGATTATGGATTTTATAGTTGCTGTCTTAAGTTGCAGATTTGTTTAAATTTAGAAGAATAAAGGTACACATGTAGCATTACAACTATAAACAATAGAAAGATTTCATAAAGGTACATCTATTCAACACTACTATTCAGATATTGAAGACAAAATACATTGATTTTGCATTCATGTTAACACTGATGTTGTTCTCTAAGTATTGATCAAATTTAAACTTTCAATTTCATAATTGATCATTACATTGAACATTCAAATTGAATGTAATAAACAACTATTCCTTCATAGGTTACATCTTTCAAATTGTAAACATAGAGAAGATATACAATGCTGAAAGTAAGAAAGGAGCATAAGAAGGTTTAGGGGTCCATGCATTGCCTTTAAGAAGTCTTCTGCATGTTGGAGTTGAACAATTATATCATTTGAATCTTCATGTCTCTATTTGTCCCATCCTAAATCTTCTTCTAGTTTTATCCTGCATCATGGAGAGAGAGAGTAGTTAGATCCAAATTGGATCTAAGCAATACATAGATACCTATAACAACATGCTACAATCAAATCTTCAAAGCTGTACATTTATGTAAGCATCAATGAAATAGAAAAGTATGCATCTGCAATAACTAAATAAAGTATCAAAGGGACATAATTCTATGAAACCTTTTACTGCATATAGTTTTTATCCTGCAGTATTCAAGAGTTGCTATTTAGGAAACTAGAAAATTTGAATCAAAGGGACTTAGTTCTTTTAGTTGAGACACATTTTTCAGGACATCAACATGTTAGGTTAATAAACCAAACTAGAAAACCAACATTCATACATATATTGGAGATTTGCCTTTGTGTAAATAGTTGACTGTATGTTTGTCATTGATGACAACATATAGTATACAATAGTGAATTGTATTCCCTTTTCAGTATGGATATGTGGAAGTGTTGCGCGGTTGTTTTTATGTTTTAGACATAGTTACTATACCATGTTCATACACGCAGATTCAGATGTTCAGTAACAGTTGAGTTATGATACTCTGTTTACCAGCCACAGTTTCAAAGGATTATTTTCAGAAAGCCGATAGTAATTTTATTAAATCTCCAGTTGCACTTATCTATGGGATATACATGTTTAGATTAATGTTTAGTTATGAGTCATAGAGAATTAACTAAAGGCACTAATCATGTTTCATCCGAAGCATGATGTTTGGGTATTTTTGGTTGAGCTGACTATGTGAAGTGATGTGTCTATTCATTTTGAGTTGCATAGTTCTAATTATGTTGCGTGCTTAGTTTAGCCGACAAGAGAAGCATTGAAGGGATTCCTACAACCAACAAAGATCATATCTTTTGGAGAAGATACACATAACAATTCATTTATGATCACTAAGTGTGAATGATAAGAAAAGAGACAGAAAAAGAATATAAAAAATGCTGATTGTTTTGGGACAGTAAAACCATTTCATTCATCACTTAAAGATCTATGTGAAGAAGAAGAGAGTGTATAAAATTCATTGGAATTGATCAAGACAACAGGTCTACTCAAATAGTTCATTATCAGATATAGTGTATATCTATTTTACTGAAGGTTGCAGCCTTCATCATTTTAGTAGTGTGTTTTTGGACAGTGAGTGCTCATCCCTAATAGGGTTATTTGCAAAAGACTCCTAACAGGGTTCAACCCTTAACCAGGTAACTGTACTTATTGCATTGTAAAGATAAAATCCTAACAGGGTTGTAAGATCTTCTAACATGGATTATTATACTCAAGTACAGTTCTTTATGGGTGCTAATTCCCATCGGGGTTTTTACCTATTTTGGTTTCCTTGTAACAAAAATTGTGGTGTTCTATTTTGTGTTATCTTAATGTGCATATGCTCAATGATATTTTGTACTTAATTAGAAGAAAAAATTAAATTAGCTGATAACTGATTCACCCCCCCTCTTAGTTATCCATTAGTAAAATTCCAACAATTGGTATCAGAGCCAAGTGCCTTGGAGAGAAATCCTAATAGCTTAAGGTAGATCAAATGGCGTACTTCAGGAAAGAGAGTTCTAAGTTTGATGGAGAGAATTATCTTGACTGGAAGAAAAAAATGATAACACATCTTTAGTGCATTGGTTTTGAGATCTATGAGGTTGCTACTCACGTAATTGATGTTCCTACCTTGAAAGAACTTGCAGAAGAAGACTCTACAAATAAAAAAAAGGAAGTATTCACCCAAAATGAAATTTTCAAAGAAGCCCTAATCAGTGCCCTATCTGACAGTGAATTTTCTAAGATCAAGAAGGCAGATAAAGCATATTCAATTTGGAAATACCTAGAAGACATGTTTGAAGGAGACATCCAAGCCAAGAATGTGCATAAAAAGACATGGAAGAAAAGATACAAAAAATTTGAGATGCTACCTAAAGAAAACATCAGAGCTTACAATTAGAGGATTAATGAAGCAGTCTCAGGAATCAGGAACAATGGTGGAGAAATCTCAGAGGAAGATATAATGGAAAAACTAATGACTAAATTAACAATAGATTATAAAAGAAAGATAAACATCTTGGATGAAACCATGAAATTCTCAAAAGACTTCAAAAGAGAAACCTTAATCAGCAAAATATCTGCATTTGAGATATCAAGACCGAAGATAGAACCTAAAATGGAAACAACTTTCAAAGCCTCAGTCCATGGTAAGAAATCCTTGAGCACCACTAGTAATATTGAGAAAGAAGAAGTTGATACAAAACTAGAAGAAATCATTGCTATGATTTCTAAGAAGAAAATGAAAGATAAAGGAAACTATGAAGGAAAACTACCATTCAAATGTTTTTCATGCAACAAAGTTGGCCACTTTGCATCCAAGTGTCCTACAAGAGTCAAGAAGTTCAGATCATATTACAAACCCAAATATACTAAGGAGTGCTATCATTTTGAAGATGGTGTGACTAATGATGATTAAGGGGAATATTAAATTGGATTTGTTGCAATTAAAGATAATGAAAAAATGATTGAAACAATAGAAATTGAAGATGAAAAGAAAGCACAAGAATTGGCTTTAGTTTCACAAGCAAACATCAGAACAGACCGGATCATAGACAACGGATATTCACATCACATGAAAAGAGACAAAGAAATATTTGTACATCTAGATTAGTACAAAGGTGGCATTGTTAGATTTGGAGATAACACTCTCAAACCTATCATAGGCATAGGATCTATCACCTTAGGTGGGAAGAACAAGACAGATGATGTTCTATATGTTGATTTTTACATCATAACCTACTGAGTGTTGGATAGTTGATTGATAAAGGATATCAGTTAGAATTCAAAAAAAAAAGGTGCATTACTAACAACAAAGAAGGAGACATGATTGCATCAAGATCAAAGACCAAAGGTAATGTTTTTCAGCTTAAGTTTGAATTAAGTTGTTTTGTTGCAAAAGTGGATGACAGTTGGCTATGACACAAAAGACTTTGTCATATCAATTTTGACAACATAGTAAAGATAAGTAATGCAAAAGTAGTAAGAGACCTTCCTAGTATTGCAAGAACAATTGATACTATGTGTAGGGAATGTGTGATGGGAAAGCATGTGAGGACCTCATTCAGAAGCAAACAGAACTCTACAGAGAACAAACTAGATCTAGTGCATACAGACTTATGTGGACCTACTCAAACAAGATCATACTATGGTGAAAGGTATTTAATTTTTTTTGTTGATGATTTCTCCAGAATGATGTGGGTTGCATTCTTGAAAGACAAATCTGAAGCCTTTGAGAAGTTCAAAATATTCAAAGCTAAAGTTGAAAATGAGTCTGCATTAAAGATAAAATGTCTGAGATCTGATAGAGGAGGAGAATTCACCTCTGACAAGTTTCTTGAGTACTGTGAAGAACATGTGATCAAAAGACAACTAATTGCACCCATAACCCCTCAACAAAATGGAATTGCAGAAAGGAGGAAAAAGATAGTACTTGACATAATGTGCACTATCATGATTGAAGGGAAAGTTGTGCACACCTATTGGAGAGATGAAGTCAATACAATAGTCTATACTATAAAAAAAATTCAACTAAGACCAGGTGTAGACAAAACATCTTATGAACTTTGGTTTGGTAATGTACCTACAGTAAAATACTTCAGAATCTTTGGAAGCAAGTGCTACATCAAGAGAGATGATGGTGTTGGTAAATTTGATGCTAGAAGCGATGAAGGTATTTTTCT
>MU228320.1:2427155-2470407 GCA_018584345.1 Thuja plicata | reverse complement strand
TTTGATGCTAGAAGCGATGAAGGTATTTTTCTTGGTTACTCTACTAAGAGCAAAGCTTATAGATGTTTTAATTTAAGGTTGAAGAAAATCATTGAAAGTGCACATGTGAAGATTGATGAGAAGTTCACGATTCAAGAAAGATATTATAAATATGGACCTATATTGAAGATAAACCTAGACCTATCAATAAAGAAATAGTTACAGAAGAAATGTTTGACTATATTGATGTATCATGCAATAACCCTGAACCAAGTCAAGAAGAATGAAAAATCAAAGATGAGAGTGTCACAACTAAAATTTCAAAATATACATCCAGATACCATTCAAAAGAAGATATCATTGGAGATTAGAGTAGTAAAGTTTTGACAAGATCTAGAGAAAAAGGTTCAATCATTGATGAAAAGGTATGTTTACTTTCACAAATTGAACCCTTAAGTGTTGAAGATGCATGCAATGATTCAAATTGGAAAAATGTAATGCAAGAAGAATTAGATAATTTAATTAAGAATGACACATGGGAATTGGTCCCTATACCTTGTGACAAGAACATGATTGGAACTAAGTGGATATTCAAAAATAAAATGAATGAAGATGGTACAATGATAAGAAATAAAGCAAGATTGGTATGTATAGGATATCCGCAAAGAGAAGAAATTGACTATTCTGATACATTTTCCCCTATGAGCAGACTGGAAGCTATAAAGTTGTTTTTGCCTATGCAACATTCAAAAAATTCAAAGTATATCAGATGGATGTCAAGTCAACTTTCTTGAATGGTGATCTGAAGGAAGAAGTCTACATAGAGAAGATTGAAGGATTCAAACTTTCTGACAAAACATACATGGTATGCAGACTAAAGAAAGCCCTCTATGGACTTAAATAGGCCCCAAGAGCATGGTATGAGAGACTTGATGGCTACTTACCAGAAATTGGATTCAAAAAGGGAGCAGAAAATTGCAACCTATTCATCAGTGAGACACCTGAAGGATTATTACTTGTTGCTATCTTTGTTGATGACATTATTTTTGGAGGTATTGACAAGATCAGTGCAGAATTTGCCAAAGAAATGTTGAGTGAATTTGAAATGAGCATGATTGGACCTATAAAATACTTTTTGGGATTAAATGTAAAGTAGATAGACAGAGGTATATTCATAAATCGGTCTAAATATGTGAAGGAGATATTGAAGACATTCAAAATGCAAGATTGCAAGCTAGTAAGCACTCCTATGATAACAGGAAGCAAGATTTATAAAAATGCTAACTCCACAATAGTTGACAAAACACTTTACAAGTCCATGATAGGAAAACTCATACATCTCACTCAATCTAGACAAGATATATCTAATGCAGTTGGCATTTTTGGGAGATTTGCAGCTGAACCTAAACAAAATCACCTAATGGAAATAAACAGAATATTCATATATCTAAAGGGAACTATAGACTATGGTTCATGGTATCCTAATTCAGAAAATGTAGAACTTCATGTATACACAGATGCAGATTGGGCAGATTTCATTTATGACAAAAAGAGTACCTTAGGAGGAGTAGTATTTCTTGGAGATAGGTTGGTTACTTGGACAAGAAAGAAGCAGAACTGTATTTCTCAGTCAATAGAAGAAGCTGAGTATGTAGTAGCCGCATTGAATTGTTCAACAATGGTATGTATCAAACAGATGATTAAAGAATTTGGAATTCAGATTGATTATCCCATTGTCATCCATTGTGACAACACTAGCACCATTAATATGTCAAAGAACCCTGTGATGCATGCAAGGACAAACACATAAATAAAATATCATTTTTAAGAGAAAAAGTTGCAAAAAGAGAAGTGAAGCTGGATTATGTGAGCACCAAAGAGAAGTTGGCAGATATATTCATGAAACCATTATCAAAAGATACTTTTGAGTATCTCAGGAAGAAGCTGAGAGTAATTCCCTTTCCCGAGTCTGATTAGAATTCACACAAAATGCATCAGTCCTTGGTGACTGATGAAGTGGTTGATTACTCTACCTCTGGAGTAGCACCCGAGCTTATATGTATTTGGCATCCTTTTCCATTGATGTCAAAGGGGGAGTATATAGTAAGGGGGAGCATATACTCTTGGGGATTATATAGTCATGAAACTAGAAACATAGTCAAAGGAGATGCAGCAGTGAAGAGGAACCTTTGATGAGGATATTGAGAAGATTGTAAAAAGAAAGAAGACATTGTTGGATTGATGGTGTTTCTAATCATATGTTGCCATCAATGTCAAAGGGGGAGATTGTTGGAGATTTTCCTTTGTGCAAATAGTTGACTGTATGTTTTTCATTGATGACAACATATAGTATACATCAGTGAACTATATTCCCTTTTTATTATGGATATGTGGAAGCCTTGCGTGGTTGTTTTTATGTTTCAGACATAGTTACTATACCATGTTCATACACATAGATTCAGATGTTCATTAATAGTTGAGTTATGTTACTCTATTTACCAGCCACAATTTTAGAGGATTATTTTTTAGAAAGCCGACAATAATTTTATTAATTATCCAGTTGCACCTATCTATGGGATATGCATGTTCAGATTAATGTTTAGTTATGAGTCATAGATAATTAAATAAAGGTGCTAATTATGTCTCATCTGAAGCATGACATTTGGGTATTTTTGTTGGAGCTGACTATGTGAAGCGATGCGTCTATTTATTTTCAGTTGCACAGTTCTAATTATGTTGCGTGCTTAGTTTATCCAACGAGAGAAGCATTTAAGGGATTCCTACAGCCAATGAAGATCATATCTTTTGGAGAAGAAACATATAGCAGTTCATTTGTGATCACTAAGTGTGAATGATAAGAAAAGAGACAGAAAAAGAACACAATAGAATGCTGATTGTTTTGGGACAGTAAAGCCATTTCATTCATCAGTTAAAGATCTATGTGAAGAAGTAGAGAGTGTATACAATTCATTGGAACTGATCAAGATAGAAGGTCTACTCAAACAATTTTTTATCAGATATAGTGTATATCTATTTTACTGAAGGTTACAACCTTGATCATTTTAGCAGTGTGCTTTTGGATAGTGAGTCCTCACCCCTAACCGGTTTATTTGTAAAAGACTCCTAACAAGGTCTGACCCTTAACTAGGTCACTGTACTTATTGCATTATAAAGATAAACTCCTAACAGGGTTGTAAGATCTTCTAACATGTATTATTATACTAAAGTACAGCTCTTTGTGGGTGCTAATTCCCACCGGGATTTTTACCTATTTTGGTTTCCCCGTAACCAAAATTGTGGTGTTCTATTTTGTGTTATCTTAATGTTCATATGCTTAATGATATTCTGTACTTAATTAGAAGAAAGAATTAAATTAACTGATAACTAATTCACCCCCCCTCTCAGTTATCCCTTGGGACAATTCCAACAACATAAATGTCATTTCACATGATTTTTACATACAAACATTGATTATCCAATTGTATCCACTAACCTAACATGTGGATTTGGTGGTGTGTGCAAGCAAGAGAAACAAAAGTATGAAAATGCACAAAGAAACACAATGCAAGAGTTCACAAGTTGCAGATGATAAAAGGAAAATACAGTGGGTGTCATGAGCCCATTCTCGAACCTCACTAGATTAAAGATGCAAGAGTACTAAGATTTCATGAGTTCATAAAGAAAAGAAAAATATAGTTCATATAGTGATGCTGCTAATATGCATTTTATGGTACTAAAGAGATAAGGGTTCCTAATTGAAATATTGTTATAGCCAAAAACAAAAAAAAAATTTGCAGATAAAAAATGAGGTAACATTGTACCTTATCATTATACAAAGAAGTAGCATGAATGTTTACAATAAAATTGAAAGAGAATATGCATAGGTTCTGAATACTGTTATATCAAAATAAGAAAATGACAACAATGTTGTTAAGCAGTAGCATGCATATACAAAGGTGTTAATCCCTAAGTTTTGATGATGATTAGTGACCAACACTTAGTCATTTACTTAGGCACTTTTAGTTGGTTATCACTGTGGCCGAGCTAAAACTATTCAAGGCCAAGAAACATTTCCGAGAAGGAATACAGGTTGCCAAGTTACATCATGCCGAGCCAAGTAGAATATTTAAGTGTCGAGCGAAAGAGATGTTAAGTGCCGAGCATAACATTTTTTGCATACATGTCAGGATTGATTTGAACTTTGAGGTAAAATATTCAAGCCGACTTGTATGAGCTTTGGGCTGACATATGTAAGCATTTAATATTTATCTATGGAGTTATTTACGCATTTAATTATTTTATCCTATGCATGGCATGGAGCCAATCAAAAAATTGGAATGCCTTGGAGGCATAAATATTAGATCTTGATCATTGATCTAGATCTCACTAATAGATCTATAAAGACATATAAGATTGCTTCTAACCCAACTATAGAAGATACACAGAGAGAAAGGGGTTGTGTGTTCATGAGAGATGAATAGTGAGTTATTTTGAGAAGAAGCCTAGATCAATCAGAGTGATAGAGCAGTGAATAGCAGAGAAAAGACATATCAGATTGTGAGATCATAGGAGGTATTGGAAAGAGAAGATACATCATCAGCATCTGAGTGTATAACAAAGGATAAATACTTGAAACATTCTAATAGGTGTATCAGGTGAAATCTCTTAACAGAGTGGCTCTAACAGACCTACTTTAAATCTCTTAGTCAAGTGCTTACTTTATTGTAAGTTGAAATCCTTTCACAAGGTAGATTGTAATGATATTTAGTTCTTAACCGAACAGACCTTTAACCAGGTAGATTGCATTTTGTAATCAAACTCTTGTAGCCCTAACAGGCACACTTTATTTCTGCAGTAGTGAAGATTTTGTGGGTGTCATCCCCACCCTAGTTTTACCTATTTGGGTTTCTGGGTTACCAAAATTATGTGTTATGGGTTATATATTTCATGTTGTGGATGCTATTTGATGTTAGGTTAAATTCATATATGTATGAATGTGGATCAATTTGTTTTAAGTGATTAAGTTTTAAGATCTGATTCACCCCCCTCCTAGTATCTTGCTTTCCAAATATTGTACTTCCAACAATTGGTATCAGAGCGTAGTTCTCCTATAAAAGCTTTTAATCAACTTGTGAGTACAGATCTTGAGATGGAGGTTTACAATTTGGGTAAAGTCATTGAGAATCAGAAGATTGAGATTCAACTAGAATTACATCAGCTTGAGATAGCAAGACAGGAATTGAAGAAATCATTGATAGCTAGGAGAGATTTGGCCAAACAAATGAATGATACTCATTATCAGGAAGATGACACTGCAAATCTATTTTAGAATGGAGATTCTACTGAGAGCGATGCAACAATTGTAGATCTACTAGAAAAGCACAATGTACTGTGTGAAGAAGTCAGGAACTTGAAAATAGAACAAGAAATGCAAACCTATGTGAAGTAGTGGAACAAAAGAAGAAAGCTGAAGATGACAAATCTATGGAAAAAGAAGATAAAAGAGTGATAACTGTTAGACTTGATGAAAGGACACATGATGTGAAAATGATGACAATCAATCAGGTTGACATGGAAAATCAATTGCTACTTGCAAATTAGGAGATCAGTAGGAAAGATATGGAAATTGTGAATCTGAGATCTAAGAACAATCAATTAAAAAATGATTTGAGATCTGAGAAGGAACTGAATGAAAGGTTGAACAAACCTAATGAAGCCTTGACTCATTTTGAGAATCTGATGGAAGCATCAAGGAGACCAAAATATTCTTCTGGATTAGGTCACATTGAACCAAAGACATCTAATGAGAAAGGAGAATCATCTAAGAATGGTGAAAGGAGGAATGCAAAGACAAAGAACAACAAACTTGTTTGCCATCACTGTGGAAAACCAGGTCATACAATAAACATTTTCCGAAGCAAGAAAGGTAAGTCCAATCCTAAACCTAAGTTCAATGGTTACTATTTTAATTGCAATAAGTTTGGACATAAAGCACATGAATGTTGGGATGAAGCAAATGATGCACCTCCCAAACCAAGATTCAATGGTTATTGCTACAAGTGTCAGAAATATGGTCATAAAGCACAAGATTGTAGATCCAATTCTAAACAACAATGGACATCTAAGACACAAACAAAAGCACCTAGGAAAGGTAACACTTACAATTGGGATTATAACACAAGGTAGAGTTGTCATTACTATGAAGAATATGGACATGCACCTGAAGATTTGTTAAAGACACATTTCAGAGGAAAATCTAAGAGTTTGATGAATGGAAGCCTAGTTTTCTTTAGTTGTTTGAAGATTGGTCACACTAAGACAGAGTGTAGGACAAGAGTACTTGCTCCTACTATTGAGGAAATAAGAGCACAAATGAACTAGAAATGGGTAAGGAAAATAGAGCTAAGAATAAGTGAAACTACTAAAGCTGAGGTCACCCAATCCAATGGATCAAGTGATCACACCATCTGTAACTAAGAAATAGAGGTATGTAAGGAACTACATTTAAATTTCAAATCTTACATCAATTCCTAATATGTAAATGTACCAAAGTCCATATTTGCATATGTTGAGATGCACCAGGACATGTTTGTGACAAATGCCAAGAATAGTTAACTGCACTATAGGTGCCGAGTTGGTTGGGTGAGTAAGTTTTGTGATGGCTAAGTATGGTAAGCCAAGTGGTATGCAAGTTGTGTTAGTCAGCCAATAATAGCTGGTTTGCACTAACCCAACGAGAAGAGCATTTATTGCTTACCTACCTTGACCTTTCGAGTCTATATAAGGATGAACCATTTATTATTCATTTACCATGTGATTTTCAGTATTTATAGAGCGATTGAAGAAGTTGCAGAATTAATCTTAGCAGAGTTTGTATCGAAGATCTTGCTAGCGTGCTGTCGAAAAACCTAAGGTGAACAATGCAAAGTGCTGCTTGCCGAGGTACCCTATTCTTCATTTTCAAACCCTAATTTGAGAGATTATGGCTGCAAGTTCTTCTGTACTAGTCAAAGGTATGGAGGAGGAGCTAAATCAAGTTAAGCTGGTGAGAAGTGATGCGTGTGCACCTCCTAACTTTTGATTCATTCCTGAAAGCGTAATTTTAGGTGATTTGAATGGAGCCCTCTCATCTATTCCACCAAAGGTACTTATGATCCACGATGTTAGATCTTGTTACATGGTTAAGATTGGTGAAGTAGGTGATAATGAATTGAGGGAATCCTACAACAAGTTGTGTGAAAATGGAGTTCTGAAGGACAAATTCAATCATTTAGCTAACAAAGGGTTAACTCATGCCTTAGATTTTCTACCAGACTTCAAATTTGAATGGATTAAGGTTGTTCTAATCTGAGTTCATAATATGCATATGTGGCTGGACAATGGACTAGTTAGGATAACTAAAGACATTATTCATTGAGTAATTGGATATCCTATTGTTAGTGGAAAACAAATGATGAGAGATCAAAGTAAAGAAGATATAGCTGCTAACACAGGAGCTGTCTGGAATAACAGAGGTATGACTATCTCTACAATTGAATATTTAGAACTTGAATTTTGAGTCAGAGTGATTACACATAAGTTCTATTGGTTGAGCTAGCTGGATAGTGTTCCCTACATAGCTGTGGACCAAGCATGGAAGATAGTTAAAAGGAAAGACACCCACGACCTTGCCGAGCTGCAGTTGACACAACTAGCCAAGAACCTATTATCGATCAGAAAAGCTAAGAGCTCATCATGTAAGTTTGGTTCTTTACTAGTTTGCATATTTTTCTATGTATAGAAGTCATTTCCTACACTGGGAAATATTGTTTGGAAGAAGGATAGACCTATTACTATGCAGATTAGTGAATGTATTCAGCAATTAGGAAATAATTTCAATAGTATTATGGGAAACTACTTTGTGGAATTCAAAAAGAGAATGAGATTGAGGTCTAGAATTCCTAGTTCACTTGTGGAAAAGAAATATGAGGAGATATGTTTTCTAGTCAACATAGATTACACATACATTCATGTTGTGACACCTAGGGTATCATGGCTAGAGCCATTTCCCTATGAAGTTAACATTGAAGTTAACATTGATGAAACATCAACAACTATCACAACACTCCTAGTAGAGGAGATGGATACAAAAGAAAAGAGATTTGGAAATTATGATGAAGCTAAGGGAAAGATATCTATGAATCTAAAGGAAGGAACCATGGAGAGAAAAAGAAAAAAGATTGTGAAGAATCTAAAGAAAATGGTTGGATTGCCAAGTGATGAGGAGCCATAGGATGCACCTCTAGGCATATCTACTGGACAAGGAGAAGATATATTTGAAGAAGAAGAAGAAGAAGTAAGTGAATCTGAGGAAGAGATTCCTATTAAGGTAAAATGAAAGAAACCAATAGTAGCCAAGGTAACTAATCCTAGCCAAGCAAAACCTAAAGTTACCCCTCCCATTGCCAATCATCCAAGGACAAGGGCATCTACTACTACATCTCTAGTAGTGCAAAAAAAAGTATATGCAAAGAAGGTTGGAGAGAGTAGTTCTATATCAAAGACTAAATTTGCAACAAAGGCTGTGCCAAGCCTACAAGTAAAGAGACCAAGAAGGAAACAACATTTGGATCCAGAAAGTGATGAAGAAAATACTAAAACTGATGAACCCAGTAACATACCAAAAGCACCATTCAAAAGACCCACTGATATTAATGAGGTATGTGAGAATTTGAGGAATTCTGCACGGTTATCTAGCTTTAAGTTTATCAAGTATGATAAATTGAATTTAGAAGATAAGCATAGAATTCAGGAAGCTCTACTAGATATGATGAGCAATTTCAAGTTAACTCCTATATAGATAGGAAACAATGTGCCGACTGAACTATATGAGTTTCTATCTAGCAAATGGGAATTTACACTTACTACTGAGAGACATATTAGAGAAGGTACATTAGCTAAGGTTATCCCTGAGATGAATAAGAAATAGAGAGCTAAATTTATTGAGGAATACAAGCATAAATTTCAACCTAAACTCAGAGGATATGGTATTTTGAAAAATGATATTGAAAGTGTAGTACAATAGAGTACAAGGATATGGAAGGAAATCTTTGGATTGATATCTCCACAAAAGGAGAAAACTGATGAAGGAACATCTGAGCAAAAGGATAAAGAAGTGGAAACCACCCCTGCAGCACAAAAAACAAAAGAAAAAATTGCTACTGAGCCTGACAAGACTGAAGAAGAACCAAAAGAACAAATAGATATAGTAAACATTGTTGATCTGACAGTAGACAATCTAATTGACATCACAATTGATGACTCTAGTAATTTGAATGTCGAGGGTCAGGATGAGCCGAGAGATACAAGTAGAGAATCGCCTATTAAGGCTACTGAGGCTGAAGGAGAGAAGAGTATAGAGGAACCTGAAGATAAATTTGAACAAAAGGAAGTAGAGAAGGAGAAGATAGATGAACAAGAGGTATCTACACAAAATCCACCTATTTTAGAGGTTGTGAAAATAGTTTTAGATAGTGGAGAGGAGATGAGGGATACTGACAATGAGCTTAAGGAATAAGAGACAGTGCAAGTGTTGGTTGATTTACCACACTTTGCATCATCCACTCCCACTGAACCTAAAACTGGAGGTATGCCTGATCAACATGCAATTTTGACTAAATTGAAAGATGCAATGGTGACTACTAATGAAATAGGAAAAGGTATTGAGGAAACGAAGCTGAGCAGTAGCTCACCTGAATTTAAAAGGAGGAAAGTTATGAAGAAGAAGTCTCTCACTCTTGATGTCACATTAGATGAAGTGATTGTGATTCCACAATGGGATCCCAATGTTTTATCTTATGAATAGATTGAGACTCTTCAAGAATTAATCAAGAGGAAGAAAAGGTAGGAAGAAATAAAAAGAGAGCAGAAGCAAAAGTAGGTGTTACATGACATCAAGGATATATTTGTAAAAGTTTTTGACATGGAAGATGAAAATCCTCAAGCTTCTATTCTTGAATAGTTAGTTCATATTATGTAGAAGGTAAATGATGACAACATTGAATCAAATGAGAAGTTATTGCAATGGTCCAAGAGGAAATTCAAGAACAAAGTACTGGCGAAAATCTCAGAAGATATTGCGACAAAGCAGGTTGAACTTTCTTCTCTTGTAGAAATTTTGGAGGAAGTTGCAACTAATGTGTATTCTTTGTATAAGAATTTATGTGATGTCAAATTCTTCACAAAGGATAATCTACAAGCTATAGAGAAATTGGAATTAGCTTGAAGTCAACTGGGAGTTCACTGAGTATGGATGCTAGCACTAGCTCCTTACATTTTAACTGATTGACTAATGCACAAAGGAGAATATCCAAGCTCATGGTTGAAGATGGTCGGATAAGGGCCAAATTGATTACTATTAAGACCAAAATGATACCTCATCTGGAGGTAATTCAGAAAGAACTTTCAGCTGCAAAAGAATTGGTTAAGAGAAATGCATATCTATCTACTGCAGAAAGTTTAGTGAGTCTAGCTTCCGAGCTAGAAGTCAAATTAGAGGTTATGAAGTTTGTTAAGGATAGTTGGGATGCTGCATTTGCTTCCACCTTACCACTTCATAAATATTTTTTGGATAAGTACAACTTAACCCCACCCGCAATCAATGAAAAAAACAAGGGGGAATATGACAAGGATACAACGTAAGAGGAACAATACAGGTATAATTAAAGGCATGTATACTATGTAAATATTTGTATATAGTATGGAGTATATTCTTAGGGGGAGTACATTGTGTACTTAGGAAACATTTTGGATGGAACGAATCAAAATGATAAGTGTATTTTTGCCACTAATATCAAAGGGGGAGATTGTTAATCCCTAAACTTTGTTGATGATTAGTGACCAACACTTAGTCATTTACTTAGGCAGTTTTAGTTGGTTATCACTGTGGCCGAGCTAAAACTATTCAAGGCCGAGCAAAATTTCTGAGCAAGAATATAGGTTTCTAAGTTACATCATGCCGAGATGAGTAGAATATTTAAGTGCCAAGCGACAGAGATGTTAAGTGCTGAGCAGAACAGTTTTTGCATACATGTCAAGATTGATTCAAACTTTGAGGTAAAATGTTCAGGCCGACTTGTATGAGCTTTGGGCTGACATATGTAAGCATTTAATATTTATCTACGGAGTTATTTATGCATTTAATTGTTTTATCCTATCCATGGGATGGAGCCAATCAAAAAATTGGAATGCCTTGGAGGCATAAATATTAGATCTTGATCATTGATCTAGATCTCGCTAACAGATCCATAAAGACATATAAGATTGCTTCTAACCCGATTATAGAAGATACACAGAGAGAAAGGGGTTGTGTGTTCATGAGAGATGAATAGTGAGTTATTTTGAGAAGAAACCTAGATCAAGTAGAGTGACAGAGCAGTGAATAGTAGAGAAAAGAAATATCAGTTTGTGAGATCATAGAAGGTATTGGAAAGAGAAGATCCGTCATCAATATCTGAGTGCATAATGAAGGATCACTCATTGAAACATTATAATAGGTGTATTAGGTGAAATCTCTTAATAGAGTGGTTCTAACAGACCTACTTTAAATCTCTTAGCTGAGTGCTTACTTTATTGTAAGTTGAGAAATCCTTTCACAAGGTAGATTGTAATGATCTTTAGTTCTTAACCAAACAAACCTTTAACTAGGTAGATTGCATTTTGTAACCAAACTCTTATAGCCCTAATAGGCACACTTTATTTCTGCATTAGTGAAGATTTTGTGGGTGTCATCCCCACCCCATTTTTACCTTTTTGGGTTTCTAGGTTACCAAAATTTTGTGTTATGGGTTATATATTTCATGTTGTGGATGCTATTTGATGTTAGTTTAAATTCATATATGTATGAATGTGGATCAATTTGTTTTAAGTGATTAAGTTTTAAGATTTGATTCACCCCCCCTCTCAATATCTTGCTTTCCCAATATTGTACTTCCAACAAAAGAATCCAGTTGCATTGTCATCAAAATGGAAAGCATATTTGAAACTTTAAATATTGTTGATAAAATAAAGTAAACATTGCAAATATTCATCATAAGTGTTGTTTTGAATATTTTTTTATGAAATATGAGATGGCAAAAAAGTAGTAGCATGTATGTTTACTTTTTAATTGGAAGAAGATAGACATATTGAACAAAGAATGAAGTTGCAAATGGAAGGGAAATGAATTGAATTTGAGTGTTGCTATGATTACTGTCAGAATTTTGTTCAGAAGAAAGTATCATAGTGTGTTCCCCACTTTTGGTCTGCAGACAAAAGTGGATGTTTAGTATGTAGTAGTGGTCTTGGAAGTGTTTTGCATTTCTGGAGTCTAAGTCTAGATTTCCCTTCAGGTTAGGAGGCCTTTATCAGATTTTGCCAATTTCACTTCTCCTTTGCAAGCCGAGGGAATTTGTATCTGAAGTCGTGTTTAATCGGGTAAGTTTAAGATCTCAAATTCGATAAAGGTCACATTTAAGAGATCTCTAACATTTATCTTTTGTGGTTTTGAAATTTGTAGCTTGAATACTTCATTTTTCTCCAATTGCGGAAAATTAGGTTCAGGCTTCTTCACTAGCGGAAAGTCACCAGTAGGGTGCATTTTTTGTAGATGACTATTCCATGATGTCTCAGCAGTCAGTACAGTTTTAAAGTGGATGATTTGGGCTTAGAAAGATTAGTGCATTTGAAATACATCTCTGTAGGTCAAGAGGAATTATTAGATAGAGAGAAATCTAAGTTGTAAGCCTGTTGGTAGACAAGTGGGAAATGGCTTCTCCACTACTCCAACAGGTGGGTTTCGACCTGCGAGGTATGTTTTCTACCAAACCATTAAAACTAAAGGTTTTCAAAGGGGAATCAATCTCATGAGTGACCCAAGTCATGAAGAAAGCTGATGAAATCAAAAAAATACCATTTTAGCATCTCAATAGGCTAAAATTCTTGTTTGGTGGATTTTCAAAGAGAGAGCACTCCAAAAGGATTTCTCTGCCCAAAGGAGAAGTGGAAAAGTAATTTTCTGCTACTTCAAGAAAGTTACTGTTACGGTTAATAAAGTGAAAAGATGTTTCTCAACGGCCCATAAGAGAAAAGTAATTAATTCAAATAAAGCCATTTTACTTCATAACAAAATTTTCCATTAAATGCTTGGGTATTTTCATTCATGTGGCACGGGAAGTCGGCCGTTAAATGGTAAGAATTCAAAGTTATAAAATTAGTTGAAGGTTGCAAATAGGAGCTACCATTTGTTTGATAGATTGTTTGAATTTGAAGCCTTTGATATTAATTATTCTTTGTCACTGCATTCATGAGAGATATTCTTAATTCCTGAACCAAATCATTCAAAGCATGGCTTCCAGATTTATGGGATTCGACAGAATGAACAACATCACCTCCAACTGGTATAAGATCACAGACACCTCTTTGAAGTTCTTCGATATGTAGAACTTTAAGAACAGATCAAAAACTGATCAAATGCACCTAATCACTGAGAAGTTGAAGGAAAGTGGGTTAGTCAAGGCCGCTAGTTTTCTCGTAGCCATCCAAGCCCCTAAACTGATCCAAGATTGCATAGCTTGATACAACCTAGACACCAAACAAATCCTCTTGCCTGATGAAATGGTGCTACTCTCTATTGATAGAGAATCGGTTCAGAACTCACTTCACATCCCAGAGAAGGCTGATTATTCAGAAATGACATATAGTCAGGAAGTGACCAAATATATAGCAAAGAAGTCAGTTTGGAAGAAGGAGATAATGAAGGCATGGTTTTAAGAGCCTAGAAGTGCCAAAGGGAAGCTGCCCAAAACACTATATGGTACTAACCTGAAGCTAGAAATCATAGACATTCTGGTGCTACTCCATAGAATCAGAGGTGAGAGTGAGGCACTTAATTTCATAGATCATCATTTCTTCTTAGTACAGGTGATCTGTTCTCAACACCATTTTATTGATTGGGCATTTATGGTAAGCAAAAATATGGCCTATGCCCTAGAGAGAGATAAACATCAAAATGAATTCTATATGTCTTTAGTTTTAATTTATACATTGGCAATGATCCATCTTTGGCCAAGGCTTCCTAGATTAAAGGAATTTCCTAAAGATGTTAAGAGCTATGAATTTTTCCCCTCTTTACAATTGCACAATAGTTATGCTAAGTATCTCTGAGTTAATGACATGTTTATAATGAGACTGTGCAGGGAGCTACAAGGTTTCCCAGAAAGGAGATTCTCTCCTGAGGCCATGGATTTTATCAGCCAGTTTTGATGTTATTTCATTTAATTTGTAGATTTCTCATACATTCGTCTTGTAGGATTCGACGATTTCCCTTTGAAGCTACCTAGATATCATACTAATATGATCATGCTGGCCTAGATATCATGACAAGAACTCCAAGGGAACTTGATCTACACTAATGCTAGGAAGAAGGGCTACAACTTCCCCATGACTATCAGAGCTTACAGTTGTGCATCTTGGTCTGAGGCGAAGAATGTTCTAAATAAATTCTCAATGAGGTTTAGAAATTATGTTTGTGACTACCTGTAAATGAGCTGAGATATCCTTCATGTGGATGATATCAAAGACTACTGGGCCAATTGCAGAGATGATTTGGAGAGTAGAGAGAGATTCTATGCTAGATTAACTATTGAACAAATCAAAAAGTTCAAAGTTAACATAGCAGTGGAGGGGCTAGAAGATGATGGCAATCACATGTATGACAATACATATCTAGAGAAGATAAATCTCACTCCTAACAATTTTGATCCCATCCTAGATCAAGCCATCAGTGACTTTCAGACTCCAATGATTGGTATTTACAAAAGGATAGAGCAATGGGTTGAATGGACCGCAGGCCAAAGGAAAAATTTAGAAAGGAAGCCTCCTTCTCAATGAACCCTGACAAAAGATACTTCTAGCACTGCAGGAACTTCATCGGCAACAATTCCAACCATTATTAAAGGATCAACCCAGCCAGTGGGAGGAGGTGATGAAACTCCTGAAAAAGAAGTTCAACCAAAGAAGACATGTGGAGAAGGCTCACTTCCAGATATTGGGTCGGCAAAATAACCCACCAAAGGTTTAGAACCTGAGCAATCAACTAAAGCAGTCGCTGTAGATACACCAGCTGACACTTCGACCCAAGATACTCTGAGGTGAGGGTCCCTTGTTGTAGTAGAGGTGGGTGAGGATACCTCCAATACCTCAGCCACAAAATCAGATGAGAGGGTTGAGAAGAAATAAGAGGCTATTCAAGTCATCAGATTGGTGTCCTTTTCTCCTACCTTTGTAAATTCATTTGCTTCAAGACCAAAGTCTACTCCTCTAGTTATTAGGAAACTATTTATAGAGGAGTTGGTCTCTACCACCAATATCACCAGTGCCAAGTCATGGATAGAGAACACACTAGAATGCAAAAGAAAGAGGGTAGAGGAAGGAGCTCCCAGCTAAGATACTTTAGCTTGAGCCTTGCAACCTGGTGCCACTACAACAAAAGCTAAGAAAGTGAAGACGCTGTCCACAATGGGATGAGATCCTAAGACTAGGCATTTCACTATGGAAGTGGCCAAGCCTACCAAAGAAGGTAGATTCGAGGATATGTCTACCTTAGATTTTTAGTTGCAATCATTTGATATGGGATTGGCCTGTCACGATACCAAGGTGGATTGGTGGAAATCTAATAATGTGCTAATAGAGGAAGAGCTTGAGGAGCTCAAGACTACCAAGGTACAACTTAAGGTAGAAGTGGCTAAGATAACTAATTTTATCAGATAGCTCATCACTCCAATTACAAGTATCCCAAGTACCTAGACCACTTTTGACCACAGTTCTGCAAAGAACCAAGCCATCATAGCTAAGTTTCAAGAAGACCGACATTTCGGGCAGATTGGAAAAAGATGGATTGAGAGACTAGAATCTAAAGGACTAGAAATTGTCAAGAAACTAGGTAATGCTCTTCTAAGGCTGGAAGTAGAGAGCAACAATATTGGTAAAAATTTGCGGACTCTCACGGCAGAAAGAGTGAAGTGTCAGGAATGTATAGTCATGTTGAATGTGGTAGTAAAGATGAAGACTAAAGAGGCCCTAAATGCTAAGATTTTACATAAAGGAGATGAGCCTGTGATCGAATGGCTTCAAAACCTAGAGTTTAAGATTGAGATGATCATCCAGGCTGAGGTGGGGTTACAATAGATAGATGTTAAGATCAAAGAGGAGTAGAACAAAGATTTTAAACTCCTCTTGGGACTTCATTTAGAATCACAAAATAGTGGTCAAGGAAGGGAAATAATTGGAGTAGCCAATATACAAAAATAATTCTCTGATTATTTGCATAATCTAGTAGAACAATCTTCTTCTCATTTAGATAAGGTGCCAGAACTTCAGCAGTTGAGTGGATGTGTTTCCAAAGCTATGGAGAAGCTGAAAGATCAGATAGATGTAATTAAGACCCTGGCCAAAGAACATTCTAGATGGCTCATCTACTATACCAATGTCCACATCAACAAACACAAAGAGCTCATTCGAGTTATTACAGCTGTCATAGCCTATAGGGCTAAATTAGACAAGGGGAAAGAAACTGAAGCTTAGATAGATTCCCCCAAATTTTGATGATTTTGTAATGGATAAACCTTTGTTTATAATTTCTGCTTAAAATAAGTTGAACCGTTTCAGTTACCTTTTTTGTAACGGTCCAATCTAGAAATCTATATGTATTATTACCAAAATTAATACAAGGGTCGGCTAAATTTTGGTGTGAAAGATAGCATTTTGCAGAGTCAATTGTGTGTGTGTCTGAATACCATTTCTTTAACTGTTCCATTACATTACATTTATCTTTTTGTTGAATTCAAATGTTTCTTTGAAGTTATATTTATAATTTATATTCAAACCAAATTTCTATATTATGATTTGATACAGTTAATTAGGGGGAAAATCTATTGTTATCATAAGTTTGGGAGGAATTTCTATGATATAGATTGATTCATTGTCATTTCTTCTTTAATATTTATTCTTGCATCTACATTTTTAGTACTCGTTCATGCATTAACAATTTTGGGAGTTAATCTGATTGATGAAATCTCAGAATTAGCTAGATTTAGAGTTGAATTTATCTTGCCTAAGGTATTTCCTGTCTAGGTTTAGCTTGGTTTACCTCTTCTATTCCTGGGTCAAGAACATAGCTCTATTAGATTAGGAAAGGTCAAAATTCACTGAAATTCATTCATATAAGGGAGTTGTACCTTTAAATTTAGAGGGAAATTAGTTTACAATTACAATTTCCCAACTGTTGTATTCATTTTCTTCTTTAATATTTGTGTATTTTAGAGTTATAACAAAGAAGAACAATCATTTTACTAATAGATTTTTGGTGACTCTGCTAGGGATACGAACAATCATTATACCAGATATCATGGAAAAAGATGGTGCTTCCCCATGAAAATGTAATTCTTGTGCTCCAACTGAATCTTGGATTCCAAGATGATCAAGAGGATCTCATCTCCTCATTGAACACTTTTGTCTGGAGATACATAAGAGACACATAGCATGACAAAAACGCTAGTCAAGTGCTTGAAAAATAAAAATCTAGAGAAGAAGCACTTGAAAGAGATATTTGAAGGAGAAACATAAGAAGGGAACAATGTCTATCTGAATGTGAAGCCATGCTAGAAGGCTAGTTTGAACCCTGGAACCCAAGAGGTTTCTCAGGAGTGCAAAGAAGGAAGGTGACATAGACCCAATTTTTGAGAGACTTGAAAACCTTGATTTTGCTCTACTTGAAGTACCCCATTGGAAGAATAGAAATATTAAGAGTAAAAGTAGGCCTCCTTCACCTCCTAAAAAATAATCTCTTTTACCTACTACTTGTCAAGTATTAATGTTGCACTGAGTAGTTTCCCCTCCTGTTGTCAACCTAACACCCTATCTACCTCCGATAGTTATGGTACTTCCTTGGGCCACTGTAGTTGGACCATTACAATTAGCAGCATACAATCCTCTTCCTTCGGGTTCTAGAAAGAACTTTCCTAAATTTTCTGGAGACGGGAAAGTATCTACAGATGAGCACATTTCTGCCTTCTTTGCTTCAGTTAATATCCTAGCAGTACAAGAAGAGGATGTGGCCATAAAATTATTTATTAAGACCCTTGTTGAGGGTGTTGCTGATTGTTTTTACCACTTACCTAATTGTTCTATCATAGATTGGGCCTCCATGAGAGCTGCCTTTGAAAGAAGGTTTAAAATTGCTAAAGATGAGCATGCCTTATTGACGTAATTAACTTCTATCAAGAAAGAATCTTCTCTCAGTATGAGGGATTTTATAGTTAATTTAAATAAGCTTGTAAATCGTATCCCAACAGATGACAGGCCTATGACGGGAAATTTGAAAACAATTTTTCATAAGTGCTATGCCGTTGGACATCAATTATGATCTAAGAAGAGTGAACCCTGCAGATTTGGATGCCACACAAAGAACTGCTGTAGAACTTGAAGACCATATGATCTCATCTGGGAAATGAAAAAGATAGATATAATATAGAGATACTAGTAGTAATACTACATCATTAGATGAGATGATTCAAAAATTGTCCAATGAATTCATTGCCTTCAAGAGACAACTTCCTAGATTTAATAATCCCTACCAGCGAAAATTTTAGGAGTAGTCTGGGAGAAACAATGAGGGAGGAATGCTGATGGAAAGGTGTTATAGTTGACTGACCCACCATAGAGGCTAGCTATAGAAGCTCCTCCTAAAAGAGGAAACATGTGTGCCTTCCACCTAACTACAGATTATGATGGAGAAAGTTGCCCCAATGTAGCTCGTGCTTGGAAAATGCATCAGACTGATGAGTGAAATGCTGGTGTGTCTAGAGATGAACCAGATTCATACTCGCATGGTGACTCTAAAAACTTATATTTAGAGTATGAATCAGATTCAAAACAAGAAGCAACATCTTACGCTACCATAGACGGGATCTATTATACAGTCTTGACTAAGAGTCAGAAGGATAAAAGCCCTGCCTTGACACCTCCACTTAAAAATAATGAGGCATGTACCTCCTATTCTAAGGAGGCCAATCAAGGAGTGATAATTCTACAACCAGGTAAGGAGAAAAGCTCTTTTGAAATTATTCAATTCTATAGAGATTCCATAATTCAAATTTCTCCTATAGACTATCTTAAGTCTAATCCCATAGAACTACAAAAGCTAGTAGATTACTGTAAGGAAGGGAATCTGGAGTTAAACCAAAATGTCATGACTACCATAGAAAATGATTCTATATTTGCAAAACCAAATAAGCAAGGAGAACCTTCTATTTTGGCTACTTTCCTAGGCCAAAACCTGACCCATTTTATGTGTCATTATATATCAATGGTTGCAAGTTAAGCAATTGCATAATAGACTTCAGAGCCTTAGATAATGTAATACAATCAAATGTAGCTAAAGCTTTAGGACTTACTCTCACTAAAGCCCATGGTAGATATTACTCTATGGATTCTAAGCAAGTACCCCTAGTCAGCTAGATTAAAGATGCTCAAGAGGCCCTGACAGCACACCCTAAGAAGAAAATATTGTTAACAATCCTAGTGGCTGATATACCCACTAGTTATGGTTTACTATTAAGAATGAGTTTTTGTAGAGACCTTGGAGGTGAGATAAAGCTGGATTGGTCCCAAGCTCTAATCCCAGCGGGCAACAAAAAGATAAAACTAGTCCTGGAGGAGAAAGCTAAGTTCACAGTGCTAAAATTTGATGACCCTAAAGCCCAAATTATGTATCAAGAGTTGGAATTTGGTAACTATATGTTGTTCACTAATGTTCATGATGAGGAAATGGATCCTGGAGAAGAGGAAAAGAATTTTTCCACCGAAGAAATTCCACCATAGATCTGGACTCTTGAATTTGATGGCAGTTGTGCATCTTTAGGATCTGGTGTAGGTGTGGTCTTAATATCACCATATGGAGTATGTGAGCACATGGATTATAAATTGGAGTTTGGGAATACCAAAAATAGTGCCGAGTATGAATCTCTCCTATTAGGGATTATTGCTGCAAAGGAAAGGGTTGTGAAGATCCTGAGAGCTCGTGGTGATGCTGAGCTAATCGTGTGTCAAGTTAAGAATCAATACTCTGTAAAAAATCATTGATTAAAAAATTACAGGAATAGAGTATGGGATGAAATAGAAGTGCTGGATGCATTATTTATTGAATTTGTGCCAAGAGAATTGAATTCCAAGGAAGAATCCTTGGCAGTGTCAGCTTCACTACTCCTCCCTCACCCATAATTCAAAATAATAAGTACCAAGTGGAGGTTGTATATCGACCATTTGTGCCTGATAATGTAGAAGATTGGCAAGTGTTCGAAGATGACAAGAATGTCCTTCTCTTTCTGGAGAGTGGTAGTGAATTTCATAAAGATGTTCCTAACAGAACTAAAGGAGACCGTCAAGATAAGAAAAAAAAGGATAAGTCAGATGTCATCCAGTTACAAGGTAATATCATTCCTCCCCATTTGGTCACTCTTGAGAAGCTTTTCAATAGGCATGACACCTTTGTTAAGAAAAGGAGAATCAAGAGAGGTCCTACCACTGGTGAATATGAGGGAATGAACATAGGAACTGAGAAAAATACCAAGATGATCAATATTGGGAAATGTTGTACTGAAGAGGAGAGGAAAGAGGCTAGGAAACTCTTCCTAGAATATCATGATGTTTTCTCTTGGAGTTATGAAGATTTGAAATTTTTTATGAACGGGAAATTCAAACACCAGATTCTCTTAAAACCTGAGGTAACTCCATTCAGTCAGAAAAAAAGGAATTACAACCCCAAAGTTGTTGATGCCATATTCAGGGAGGTTGATAAAATTCTCAAAGAAAGGATCATATACCCTATCCATCATTCTACCTGGGTAGTGAATATAGTGCCCGTGAAGAAGAAGAATGGAGAAATAAGAATTTGTGTTGACTTCATAAACATTAATCAATCTTATTTGAAAGACAATTATGCTCTTCCCAACAAGGATCATCTCTTGCAGATCGTGGCTTGAACTAAATTGATGTCTATGTTAGATGGATTCTCAAGGTATAACCAGATTGAAGTTGAGAAAGTAGACCAACATAAAATGGCTTTCACTACTCCATGGGGCACCTTTTCATATCACAGAATGCCATTAGGGTTAATCAATGTTGAAGCCACTTTTCAGAGAGGTATGGACCTTTCCTTCAGTGATATGAAGAACAAAATCATTGGTATGTATCTGGATGATCTTACTGTATTTTCTAAGAAAAGAGTAGATCACATAAATGATTTAAGAATAGTATTGCAAAGGTGTAGAGAAGATGGAATTTCATTAAATCCCAAGAAGTCAATCTTCTATGTGACTGAAGGGAAGTTATTATGTCACATTGTTTCCCAAGAAGGCATAAGAATCGACCCAAAAAGGGTAAGCAAAATCTAGCAACTGAGCTTACCTATAAACAAAACCAGAGTAAAGTCATTTTTTGGACAAGTTAACTTCCTCAGAAGATTTGTTCCAGACTTTCCAAAATTACCAAATTCATAGTGGACATGATGAAAGGAAATGTAAGTTTCAAATGGAATGACCCTAGAAAGAAAGCTTTCAAAAGCATTAAGAACACCATAGCCACTGCCCCTGTGTTATGGCACCCAGATTACAAGAAAGATTTCATAATCTATTGTTATTCCTCTGAGCATACTCTATTGTCCATCCACATGCAGGAAAATGAGGAAGGAATTCAAGCTCCCAATTCTTTCATGAGCACACCTCTAAAAAATCATGAGTTGAACTACTCTCAGATTGAAAAGCATGCTTTTGCAATAGTAAAAGTTTTGAAGAATTTCAGATTCTATATTTTGCACTCTCACTCCCTTGTAAATGTGCCTGATATTGCAGTAAAAAGTATATTGACTCAACAAGATATAGGGTGTAACAACAAAGGAGCATGGGTGGCTAAGACTCAAGAGTACAAAATAGAAATCAAGCCTACCAAGTTGGTGAGAGGGAATGCACTATGCAAGGCAATGACAAAAAACCAAGTAGACAAAGATCCAGAAGCTACACATTTGGTTTTGGCAGTAAGTATGCAAGACCATTGGTTTGAAAACATTGTGCATTTCATTACATATGGTGAATGCCTTGAGGGGTTAACTTCGAAGAAAAGAAGAGACCTAAAATTGAAAGCTTCTAAATATGTAATTTGGGAGGACAGACTATATAAGAAATCTATAGATGTAACTTTCCTCTAGTGTGTCGACAGACAACAACAGGAGAAGCTATTAAACATGTTTCATGATGAAGCTTGTGGGGAACACTTCTCCTCATCAGTCACCATGTTCAAAATTTTGAGACAGTGTTATTAATAGACGAGAATGTTTAGAGATGCTTACCATTGGGTAGCGAGATGTGAAAAATGTAAAATGTTTACTGGAAAGCCTCAGTTGGCAGCACTACCCTTGAGACCAGTGATAATTGAGGGTCCTTTTTAGCAATGGGGTCTCAATTTTATTGGTCCTGTAAACCCCGCGTCTAGCACAGGTCATACCTACATAATCACTACGACTGACTACTTCATGAAATGGGTGGAGGCGAAAGCAACCAAGAGAACTACTTCGGAGGTAGTTTGTGAGTTTATCAAAGAAAATATTCTGGTAAGATTTGGTGTGCCTATTAAGTTAGTTATGGATAATTCTGCATACTTTTCTTCTCAAGAAATTACTAAATTTTTCTTTGAGTATGGCATCATGATCAATCATTCATCTGATTATTTCCCTCAAGGGAATGGTCAAGCTGACTCCAACAATGAAAATTTGGTAAACATTATGAAAAAGCTCATGGGAGATAACTAGAGAAACTGGCATAAGAAAATCTATGAAGCCCTCTGGGCGGATAGAGTGACTCCCAAAAGAGCCATTGGTATATCTCCTTTTGAACTTGTTTATAGGGTAGAAGCTAGTCTTTCATTACCATTGGAGTTAGAAACTTGAAAACTAAGAACAATAGTAGAGGATGGCATGTACGAAGATGGTTTAGAAAAAATATTATGTACTTGAACAAATTGGAAGAAGAAAGGGAAAAATTGGTTTATCACATCACACGACACCAAATGCGTGTGAAGAGCTTGTTTGACAAAAAGACCAAACCCTGGAAATTTATGGAGGGAGAAATGGTGTTGTTATGGGACAAGCGCAGGGCACCCAAAGACATGCACCAAAAATTTGAAACATTATGGAAAGGACCTTTCAAGATTCATCAGGCGTTTGAGAAGAATTCTTTTAAATTGACATATCCAGATGGTGAGGTGCTACCCCTGACGTATAATGGTCAAGATTTGAAGCTCTATCAGATCTGAAATTTAAATAGGTAACCCCTGTATTGTACCATAGTTACACTTAGTTCTTATTTTTGTTCTCCTAGTTAGGCTTCCTTTCTACTTTCCTTTCCGTGTCTTGCTTTAGTTTTGTTGTGAGCCACCTTTGATTGAGCTTTGTGAAACTAGAGATTTGAGTTCCTTGCTTGGACATGAGAATGTCCAAGTCCCCAGACAGAGCCATCTATTGCCCCACTTTTGGTCTGCAGATAAAAGTGGATGTTTAGTATGTAGTAGTGGTCTTGGAAGTGTAGTGAATTTCTAGATTCTAAGTCTAGATTTCCCCTTAGGTTAGGAGGCCTTTATCAGATTTTCCCAATTTCACTTCTCCTTTGCAAGCCAGGGGAATTTGTATCTGAAGTCATTTTTAATCGGGTAAGTTTAAGATCCCAAATCTGATAAAGGTCACATTTTGGATATCTCTAAAATTTATCTTTTGTGCTTTTGAAATTTGTAGCTTGAATACTTCATTTTTCTCCAATGGTAGAAAATTGGGTTTGGGCTTCTCCACTAGCGGAAAGTCACCAGCAAGGTGTGTTTTCCGCAGATGACTATTCCATGATGTCTCAGCAGTCAGTACATTTTTAAAGTGGATGATTTGGGCTTAGAAAGATTAGTGCATTTGAAATACATCTCTATAGGCTGAGAGGAATGATTAAACAGAGAGAAATCTAAGATGTACGCTTGTTGGCAGAAAAGCAGGAAATGGCTTCTCCACTACTCTAACATGCGAGTTTTGACCTGCGGGGTATGTTTTCCGCCAAACCATTAAAAATAAATATTTTCGAATGGGAATTGATCTCATGAGTGACCCAAGTAATGAAGAAAGCTGATGAAATCAACAAATACCATTTTAGCATCTCAATAGGCTAAAATTCTCCTTCAACAGATTTTCAAACAGAGAGCACTCCAAAAGCATTTCTCCACCCAAAGGAGAAGTGGAAAAGTAATTTTTTGCTACTTCAGGAAAGTTACCATTACAATTACAAAAGTGAAAAGATGTTTCTCAACGGCTCGTAAGAGTAAAGTAATTAATTGAAATAAAGCCATTTTATTTCATAACGGACTTTTCCATTAAATGCTTGGGTTTTTTCATTTATGTGGCATGGGAAGTCGACCATTAAATGGTAAGAATTCAAAGTTATAAAATCAGTTGAAGGTTGCAAACAGGAGCTACAATTTGTTTGACAAAGTCTTTGAATTTGAAGCCTTTGATATTAATTATTCTTTGCCCCTCTATTCCTGAGAGATATTTTTAATTCCTGAACCAAATCATTCAAAGCATGGCTTCCAAATTTATTGGATTTGATGAAATGAATGGCATCACTTGCGACTGGTATAAGATCACAGACACCTCTTTGAAGTTCTTCGATATGTAGAACTTTAAGAATAGATTGAAAGCTGATCAAATGCACTCGATCACTGAGAAGTTGAAGGAAAGTGGGTTAGTCGAGGTCGCTGCTTTTCCCATCACCATCCAAGCCCCTGAAATGATCTGAGAATGCATAGCTTGATACAAACTAGAGACCAAACAAATCCTCTTTCCCAATGACATGGTTCTAGTCTCTATTAATAGAGAATCAATTCAAAACTTGCTTCGCATCCCAGAGTAGGCTGAGTATTCAAAAATGACATACAGTCGGGCAGTGACCAAATATATAGCAAAGAAGTTAGCTTGGAAGATGGAGATAATGAAGGTATGGTTTTAAGAGCCTAGAAGCACCAAAGGGAAGCTTCCCAAAACACTATATGGTAGTAACCTGAAGCTAGAAATCATAGACATCCTAGTGCTACTCCATAGGATCAGAGGTGAGAGTGAGGTGCTCAATTTCGTAGATCATCATTTCTTCTTGGTACAGGTGATCTGTTCTCAACACCATTTTATTGATTGGGCATTTATGGTAAGTGAAAATTTGGCCAATGCCCTAGATAGAGCTAAAAATCAAAATGAATTCTATATGTCTTTAGTTTTAATGTATTTATTGGCTATGATCCAATTGGCTAGGGCTTCCTAGATTAGAGGAATTTCCTAAAGATGTTAAGAGCTATGAATTTTTCCCCTCTTTACAATTACACAATAGTTATGCTGAGTATATCCAAGTTAATGATGCATTTACAATGAGACTGTGTAGGGAGCTACAAGGTTGCCTAGAAAGGAGATTCTCTCATGACGCCATGTATTTTATCAGCTAGTTTGGATGTTATCTCATTCAATTTGGAGATTTCTCATACATTCATCTTGTAGGATTCGACGATTTGCCTTTGAAGCTGCCTAGATATCCTACTGATATGATTGTGCTGGTGGAGGTGATGAGACAAGTGATCTAAGTGAACTTGATCTGCACTGATGCTAGGAAGAAGGGCTACGACTTCCCCATGACTATCAGAGCTTATAGTTGTGCATCCCAGTTTGAGGCGAAGAATATTCTAAATAAATTCTCAAAGAGGTTTTCATTAGAAACTCTAATGTTCTAAGGCCACAATATGATCTTGTTAATTATGCTCATGACTACCTACAAGTGAGTCAAGCTATCCATCATCTAGATGATATCAAAGACTACTGGGCCAATTGCAGAGATGATTTAGAGAGTAGAGAGAGATTTTACGCCAGGTTAACTATTGAACAAATCAAAAAGTTCAAAGTTAACATAGTAGTGGAGGGGATAGAAGATGATGGCAATCACATGTATGACAATACATATCTGGAGAAGATAAAGCTCACTCATATTAGTTCTGAGCCCATGCTGGATCCAACCATCAGTGACTTGCAGACTCTAATGAGTGGCATTTACAAAATGATGGAGCAATGGGTTGAATGGACCGTAGGCTGAAGGAAAAGGTTAGAAAGGAAGCCTCCTACTCAATGAACCCTGACAAAAGATACTTCTAGCACTGCAGGAACTTAATCAGAAAAAATTCCATCCATTGTTAAAGGATCAACCAAGCCAGGGGGGAGGCGATGAACCTCCTGAAAAATAAGTTCAACTAAAGAAGACATGTGGAGAAGGCCCACTTCCAGATATTCGATTGGCAAAAGAACCCACCAAAGGTGTAGAACCTAAGCAATCAGCTAAAGCAGTCATTGTAGATACACCAGCCGTCACTTTGACCCAAGATACTCCAAGGCGAGGGTCCCCTATTGTAGTAGAGGTGGGTGAGGATACCTCCAATACCTCAGCCATAGAATCAGACAAGAGGGTTGAGAAGACACAAGAGGCTGCTCAAGTCATGAGATTGGTGTCCTCTTCCCCTACCTCTATAAATCCATTTTCTTCAAGACCAAAGTCTACTCCTCCAGTTATTAGGAAACTATTTATAGAGGAGTTGGTCTCTACCACCAAAGTCACTAGTGCCAAGTTGCGGATAGAGAACACACTAGAATGCAAAAGAAAGACAGTAGAGGAAGGAGCTCCTAGCAAAGATACTTTAGCTCGAGCCTTGCAACCCGACATTGCTGTAGAAAAATATAAGAAAGTGAAGACGCTGTCCACATTGGGCGAGGATTATAAGACTGGGCATTTCACTATGGAAGTGGCCAAGCCTACCAAAGAAGGTAGATTTGAGGATATGACTGCCTTAGATTTTTAGTTGTATCCATTTGATATGGGACTAGCTTGTCACAATACAAAGGTGGACTAGTGGAAATCTACTAATGTGGTGTTAGAGGAAGAGCTTGAGGAGCTCAAGACTACCTAGGTCCAACTTAAGGTAGAAGTGGCTAAGCTAACTAATTTTATCAGACAACTCATCACTCCAATTACAAGTATCTCAAGTACCCATACCACTTTTGACCCCAGTGGTGTAGAGAACCAAGCCATCATAGCTAAGTTGCAAGAAGACCGACATTTCAGGTAGATTGGAAAAAGATGGATTGAGAGACTAGAATCTGAAGGACTAGCAATTGTCGAGCAACTAGGTAATGCTGTTCTAAGGCTGGAAGTATAGAGCAACAATATTGGTAAAAATTTGCAGACTCTCACAAAATAAAGAGTGAAGTGTCAAGAATGTATAGTCATGCTGCATGTGGCAGTAAAGATGAAGACTAAAGAGGCCCTAAAGGATAAGATTTTACAGAAAGGAGATGAGCCTTTGATCAAATGGCTTCAAATCCTAGAGTTTAAGATTGAGATGATCATCTAGGCTGAGGCAAGGTTACAATAGATAGATGTCAAGATGAAAGAGGAGCAAAACAAAGATTTTAAACTCCTCCTGCAACTTCATGCAGAATAAAAAACCAGTGGTCAAGGAAAAGAAATAATCAAAGTAGCCAATATGTAGAAATCATTCTCTAATTATTTGCATAATCTGGTAGAACAATCTTCTTCTCATTTAGATAAGGTGCCAGAACTTAAACAATTGAGTGGATGCATTTATAGAGCTATGGAGGAGTTGAAAGATCAGATAGATGCAATTGAGACCCTGGCCAAAGAACATTCCAGATTGCTCGTCTGCTATACCAATGTCCATGTCAATAGACACAAAGAGCTTATTCGAGTTATTACAGCTGTCATAGCCTATAGGGATAAATTAGACAAGGGGAAAGAAACTGAAGATTAGATAGATTCCCCCTTTGTGCCAAATTTTGATGATTTTGTGATGGATAAACCTTTGTTTATCATTTTTGGTTAAAATAAGTTGAACCATTTCAGTTAATTTTTTTGTAACGGTCCAATCTAGAACTCTATATGTATTATTTCCAAAATTAATACAAGGGTCGGCTAAATTTTGTTGTGAAAGATAGAATTTTGTGGAGTCAATTGTGTGTGTTTAAATACCATTGCTTTAACTATTCCATTCCATTACATTTATCTTTATGTTGAATTTGAATGTTTCTTTGAAGTTAGATTTACAATCTGTATTCAAACTAGAGTTCTGTATTATGATTTGATACAATTAATTACGGGGGAAATATGTTATTATCATAAGTTTGGGAGACATTTCTGTGATATAGATAAATTAATTGTCATTTCATCTTTAATATTTAGTCTTGCATCTGCATTTTCAGTAGTCATTCATGCATTACCAATTTTGGGAGTTAATCTGATTGATGAAATCTCAGAATCGGCTAGATTTAGAGTTGAATTTATCCTGCCTAAGGTATTTCCTATCTAGGTTTAGCTTGGTTTACCTCTTCTATTCTTGGGTCAAGAACATACCTTTGTTAGATTAGGAAAGGTCAAAATTCACTGAAAATCATTCATATAAGGGAGCTGTACCTTTAAATTCAGAGGGAAATTAGTTTACAATTACAATTTCCCAACTATTGTATTCAATTGCTTCTTCAATATTTGGGTATTTTAGAGTTATAACAAAGAAGAAAAATCTGTTTACCAACATAGTGTTATTAGTATGCATGAGAAAACATCAATTGAAACAATGCACAAAGAAATAAAAAATAACAAAAGAATGGAGACATTATTGTTGTTCTATGTTGTTAAAGAATGTTTGAAAGAAGAGTGTGTACCATAATTGGACATTAAAATGGTGCTGTTATTTCAAATGTTTAGTGCATATTATGGAGGAAAGTGATAACAACAATGCTTCTATAAAGATTTGCTATATCATAAACATTTGTCATCAAAACAAGGTTATGATACATCTTTTTTAAACATTGTTGCTCAAATAATGATCAAATAACAACACTGTCAAATAAAAGAGGATATGCATCATAAATTCAGTGACCTCTACATTTTAACAATACTATTCATGGGTGTCACGAGCCCGTGCTCAAACCCCATAAATAGTATTCATATTAGATTCAACAATTGTTGCACTAATTTATTTGTCATATTACAAATTTTATACAGGAGGACAACATATTCCATACATTATAACAACAATATTAACTCAATGAAAGCTACAGACAGAAAGGATGCATCCAGTTCGAAGGAACAAATAGCATGGTCTCCACACAATAACAAATACTGCAGATAGTGAATGGTGGGGTTAAGAAGCTCGAATTGAGATTTTATTTCTAAACTATAGACTATTAATGCAAAGGTTTCACCATTAACTACTAATTCATCAACACTCAAAGGTACAGCTATGTGGGTGTTCAACAAAGCATTCAATCTCAAAAGTCAAAGACACATCATTAACAAAATGGAGGCTGATTCAAACTAAAGGAAAATGATAGCATGCATAGATGGAGTTAACAGAGAGTTAAATATAGAAACCTAGAATTATTGGTTGCTAGAAATAAGATACCCAGATCAACTAAATGGTGAAATAATTTAACAACATGCATGGTAGAGATAATAAACAATAGAAGACTCAAGTATTAAAAAGTCTATGTGATACATTAATAATGCTACAACATGTTCAAATGAAGAAATAAATTCAAATGGAGATAATGTATCTTCTAGTTGTTGTCAGTCAAAGTGCAAATGGAGGTCGAGTTCAAAATGTTGCATGCCCGAGTTAACTCAAGGAAGATGGAAAGTAGCGCCATATTTTATGGCATGGAAGTCATAGTTCAAAGAGAGGCTGAGTTCATGTAAACAAAACACCATGTTTTATGGAAATGAAACCCCAAATACCAAGCTCATGCAAAGAAAGCCCGCACATTAAAAGAGGACTCCAGAGAAGAGCCCGTGGCATTATGAGGAACCCAAGTTCTTTGCAAATAGCAAGTAACTTCAATAAAGATGAGGCAGCTCCTAGTCAAAAATGAGTTGAATCTAGCAAGACCCCATGATCTTTGTTTGCTAAAACAGTGAAGCTCCAGTTGGAGCGTGTACTCCACTAGTACCAAACAAAGCTCATACATTATGACATAAACAAAGGAGTGCCAATTAAGGAAAAACTCGAGCTCTCCATGTTTCTCATGTTAGATACCAAAGATTAACAGAAAACTATAGTGTAAATCAGTGCCAACTCTCATATTTGAAATGGTGAGCTCTAGATTAGCCAAGTTTAGCAGAGGAAGCTAAGAAACAATGAAGAAGTTGCAGATATGGCGGTGCCAAACAGTAGGAAAACCCTATCTTCTCTTCCAAACAACAAAATGAAAAAACAAAAAGGCTAAAATTCCTATGCCAAGTTTGTTGGAATTTGAGGTCCATCAAAGTACACATGAGTTAATACCTTGATATCTGTAGTGCTACGATAGTTCTTAGAAAGCTCAACCACTGGATTCTTTGCATTGTATTAGTCATGTCGACCTTAGGCATGATTAGTTAGCTTGACTTTTATGTCAGCTATGTCATGGGTTAGGGTTGTGAGACTATGGGATCGGGTTTTAAACTATGAGTCAGGGATTTTATGCAAATATGTTAGGGTTTTAAGGTTGGGGTTACATCTTCAAATATATCCTTTAATATATTTTAGATATTTTAAATATATTCTTTGATATATTTTAGATATTTTAATATATTCTTTGATATATATTGAGATATACTATAAAAGATGTAATTCTTCAAAATATCAACTTTAGGAGGGCTCGTTGGAGGACTAAATTTTAGGCATTAGTCATGCCTTAAAAATAGGGATATGCTATTTTGGGGGGCATCATTCAGGCCTCAAAAATAGGGTTATCTATCTATTTAGGAGAAATTTTTGAGGGGGACATTTCATTTTTGGAATTAGCCTTGGAGGCTATATATTTGAATTTCTTATTCATTTGTAGGGGTTTAGAATTTGGGGAAATAGAGGTATTAGTGAACATATTGTTCATGTGCATCTTTTCCTTGTATTTTATAACCATTTTTGTAGATTTTGAAGATAATAGAGCTGGCCTTATTATTCATATATCTTTTCTAAGTTTTGTTATCTATCCTTCCAAGTTTTCTGCATTTAAGTGTATTGTGTCTTTAAAACATAGATTAGTGAATTGTTTCAAATTCCTATTCTAAGTTATAAAGAATAAACATTTTGCAAAAGTTACTTGTTTGTTGGTTTAATTTTTACAATTATTGGCACCAAACCCTAATAGTGAATTATTGATCATCCTAGGTGTTGTGAAGTGAAAGTTATTGCAGAGTCCAGTAATGTATGTCCTATAGGTACATATTTATAATTCTTAACAATATGTATCCATTTTGGTGTATCACCTTCTTAATTAGTATTCATTTTAGTTATGCTTCTCCCTTTTCTCAAAACCAAGAAGATCAGTATTAGGTGATATCCCAAATCCAATAGGAACCGGCCCAAAATCTAGAGATTCATTCTCTCTCCACCAAGGAGAATGTTTCCATGTTTCAATAGGATGGCTAGATTCCACATCCATCTATAGGTGCAATCCTAATTGACAACAATTTTTGGCACGCCCGGTGGGACCCAAACTATTTTCAAAGTTTGGTTGAGCTTCATTATTATTGTTGTTTTGGTGTGAACAATGGCATTTTAGCCTTGGGAGGTAGGATTCAAACACACACCTGGTGACTCTGCAGAAAAAATCTACTGGTTTTAGAAGATCAAGTGTTGGTATTTTTTCAAATCATTTTTTATGTTCAAATTTCCAGCTCATTACATGAATAGAAATGTCAAATTTTTATGGACAGTCAGGATACTCACCATCATATCATGAAAATAATTCTCAATGGGTTAAGAAAAAACCATATGAGAATCATCCGAAGACAGTTTTTATTCCATGCTACCATACCATAGCAGGTTATCAATATATCCAGCATGCCCCAAATCAATATGCCCTTGTACAAGCTTATGAGTAGGCTCTCCAACAAGAAGGATCATGGGCTCAAAGGCAGAAATAAGAGATTAAAGAGAAGCTAGCTCATCATACTTACCACCTGCCCCCATGCTCAAATTAGGTGGCAACAAACTCAGAATTATAACCAGTTCCAAGGAGACTATTTCATGCCTAATCAACATGAAGATATTTCCAATCATCCTCAAAAATTGGACTGTGTTAAAATGAAGAAGTTTTATGAGCCTAGCAAGCTTGTTTAGCCAAATTAAGAGAAAGGAGATGAGGATCAACTATATGAGTAGAAAATTAAACAATGGGAATAAGAACTTGATCATCAAATCGCTGTTAAGGGAGAAAAATGGATATTACAAATGGCTGAACAAGAGGCTCTTGAGGGTAAAATTCCAAGATTCATACATTTTGGGCAAGGTGAGTCTCCTAAATCTCTTGAATTTAAAGTCCCAAGTTGGCATACTCCCACGTTCCAAGAACTTGTAAATGAAGAGACAATTAAGCTTTCATTCCCAAGTTTTAGTGATATCCTTCTAGCACAAAAACATGTTATAGAGAAATTACAGCCTTATGAAGAGCTTACTCAAGAGAGCTCATCTGATTTGTTAGAAGAAATTTCATGTTTTTTTAATAAGGAGAATATATATCAGCGAACAGATTTGGAAAATTGTGATCAACAACAATATGAGGATCATCTTGATAGGATGTTGGTCAATGAGGAAACACATATAGAGGTATGGGTTCTTAATGATGAAGGGGCTAAGATTTTTTAAGGTTAACCTATTTTATTTGATGAACTCCCAGGTTTTGTGAGTGATCAGGAAGAGGAAATTCAAATTTCCCTCACATCATTAATAGGACAGAAAGATGAAGTTCAAGATTTTGATGTTTTGAGTGTGCATGACAGCAACAACAAGGTAAATATGCATCCTTTTCCATGCAGTATTGAAAGTTATGATGATGAGGCTGAATTTTGGGATGGTCTTGAACTATTTATGGTAGAATTAGATGTTTCTCCTACACCTCCTCATAGAGAGTCAAGTTCGCGGTTGCTGCATCTCAGCACATGCCTAAGGATGAAGTTGACAGATTGTTGATTGAAGAACAGATAAGAAATAACAGTATGTAAAGTTATGAGATTGAGCCAAATTATTCAAACACATCAGGTAGACCTTGCAATTATTCAACTTCTTAATTTATGTAGCACTAGTCTTGCTTCCCCTAGCTTCTTCTAGGGTCTCCTAGGCCAATTCCTGACCTACTAGGGTTATTTCAATAACCATAGGATCCGTAGGTTTCTTCTCACAAGAACCTAACACTTTCAACTAACGAACACCAACAAGGTAGAATGCAAACTCTTCATGCTCTCTCCTAGACCCAAATTGGTCTTTCTTGCACCATCTAAAAAATCTAATCCAAATGGATCCCAGACATTACCAAATGGAAAGGTAGTCTTCAAGATTGTTAAGAGGACCAATTTCAATGTCCACAACCTTACTTAGAAGTGTAACCCTAAACAAGTTCCAAATTCCAAGGTAATTTCACCCAAAAGAGGGCTACAAGCTTTAGGCCTAATTAGGCTCTTTTTCTACAATAACTCTTAAAAATTCCAAAGTATGAAAAAAAAATTCATATCCTGATACCCTTTTTCAAGAACCTTATGATTTTCTAGGTCTTGGCTCTTAGAGGTGTCTGTATGGTACCTCCTATATTCATGCCTAAAATTCAGGGTTTTAGGTCTTTGTCACTGTCTGCATAAGAAATGAAACTTCTTGGCTAGAATAACAACTCCTCCAAAATCATCCTCTAAGTTGAGGGTCCTTCATTGACTCACCTACCTTCCCACATCCACTAATTGAAGCTATGAATACTTTCAATCCCTCTAGCAAGCTCTGCAATTACTAGTGATCCCTAGCCATGCCACTCTGGCTCGCCTAGGGCATCACATTAAAAATTGATGCCATAACTTCCTAGGCCCCTCTTTCATTGTACACAATGTACATGGAGTCTACTCTCATAATCCAAAATCCCATGCAAGTGCCACGGTGGAAAATGGAGTTAAGACCCCATTTGTTCACAGTGCTTAATTCAGGACAGCGATAGTGCTAAAAACAAAAGAATTTAAAAAAGCAACTAAAACTATTTGATAAAACAAACTAACATCACAAAAAATATTATATCAACCTAAATTAATCAAAAAATTGCTCACATTATTGGATTCAATCCATTAAACTCTTAGATCACCTCAAAACACCTTAACAGTCACTATTATTGTCATACACAGTCTGTACACAAAATTTATCCAACTTTCCAACCCTCCAAAAAGATGAAGGATGGTCTTAAGTAGTTTACCCCCACACCAATTCATCGGTTTCAAATGGTTATCTAACCAATTCCACCGAAAATGCATTCTTGTCATAAAATTTGTCAATGTTGTCAATGAGAACATTGATAACTTTTTGGAGCTTTTAGCTATGGTGTCTAAACTTGGTCCAAAATTGTCCAAAGTTTTCCAAACCCCTAATTATGATTAAATAAAAAAAAATAGGACCTCTAGTCCCTTCTTTGACTCATTTGGCCATGAAATACCAAAATCCCCTAATTGGACCTAAATGGACACAAAGGTCTCTAAGGACATAACAAGACACATCCTCCTACTTAACACTCCACACACTAGGACTCTTGGTCCCTTTATTCACCTAGTGGTCTAGCTAGAATCACTACAAGCCAAAACAAAGAAGAAGGAAACCCTAGGTTACATTGTATCAACTAGCCCACCTAGGTGCTCCTGCACCATACTCCCCTAAAAGGAAAAGCTATGTCACTCTTGTGGATAGTAGATCCTCTGAGATGCCCACCTTCTTGAAATCTGAATCTACAATCCATGAGGCCTCTGACTCTGGTCTATCCTTCCATTTAATCAAATTTTCCATGAAGACTTTGTTTCTAGTAGTCTTCTTAACTCGGGAGTCCAGAACTTTGTCATCCACCATCTGAAAATTTGGAGGTAAGACAACAACCTCCACATCATCATTGACCCCTTGACTATTTTGGTTGATCTCATCTACTGCCCCTCTAAAATGGATTAAGTATTGAACATTAAAAATTGGAGATATGCTCAAATATGATGGTAAGTCCACTTTATAGGCATTAGCCCCATATTTTTCCAAGATCCTGCAAGGTCCCACCCTCTTCATCTGAATCTTGGTAGGGACACCCTTCTGTAGCCTAGAATTTTTCAAGTGAACCATGACATAGTCACCCACTTCAAACTAAACATCCTTCCTTTTCTCATCAACTTTGGCTTTCAACTTATGTTGACTATCTTGGATCTACTTCTTAACTTGGTCTTGTATCTCTTTCATGGTATGGGTGAAGTCCTCTACATGGCCACTTCTATAATCCATCCCACCAAGATCTCTAAGCTCACAAACACCCCTAGGGTGCATGCCATAAACAACCTCAAATGGGCTCTTTCCTGTCATTCTACTCTTGCTATCATTGTAAGCATATTCTGCTTGGGGAATGACCACATCCCAAGTCTGTCCATGCTCCTTAGTTAGTCACCTTAAGAGGTTACCCAAGACCCTATTTACCACCTCAGTTTGTCCATCAGTATGAGGGTGGTAAGCTAAACCAAAATATAGGTTAGTGCCCAATCTTGTCCATAATGTTCACCAAAAATGGCTCATAAATTTCACATCCCTATCAGAGACTATACTCAAAGGAAGAACACGAATCCTTACAATCTCTTGGAAAAACAAATAGTCTATGTGGATAGCATCATTAGTAGTCCTACATGGAATGAAATGTCCCATTTTACTAAATCTATCAACAAATACATAAATTCTATCATACCCTTATTTAGTCTTGGGTAATCCCACAATAAAATCCATACTCACACACTCCCATGGCCTGCTAGGGATAGGTAGAGGCTGATACAATCTTACATTACTCATTCCTCCTTTTTCCTTCATGCAAAAAATACACTGCTCCACATGCTTGGTGACATCTTTCACCAACTTTGGCCAATAGTAGAACCTTTGGACTAGTTCCAAGGTCTTGTCCTTACCAAAATGACCA
Organism: Thuja plicata; assembly: GCA_018584345.1. Taxonomy (NCBI): domain Eukaryota; kingdom Viridiplantae; phylum Streptophyta; class Pinopsida; order Cupressales; family Cupressaceae; genus Thuja; species Thuja plicata. Next base: position 2,434,289 of record MU228320.1, on the reverse strand, counting down.
CTTAGAGAACTATTATGTTTCTATTGGATGAGGTTCATCCTCATTGACCCTTTAGGTACACACAACTGATTTCCCTTGAATAACAACCCATTTTGTAAAGTGAAATCAAAGAACTTGCTATGAAAATGATTTTCAAATTCAACACATACCTTATAGGCCTCACCAAAATCCTCATCTGATTTGTATAGATCTTTGAAACTTTCAATTCCAATGCTATTCAAGTGGACTTCTTGCACTGTTAACAATCTCCTGCTTAAGGCATCTACCACCTTATTAAGTTGACCCTTCTTGTGCTTTATAGTAAAAGTGAATGCCTGCAAGTACTCCATCTACTTCAAATTCCTATTTCTTAGCTTTTCTTGAGTGTTGATGTAACTAAGAGCATGATTGTCAGTAAATACTACAAACTCCTCAGGCAAAAGATAGTGCCTCCATTTTCTAAAAGATTGGACTAAATAATATAGTTCCAAATCATAAGAAGAATACTTCTTCTTAGCCTCATTCAGTTTCTCACTAAAGAAGGAAATAGGCCTACCTTCTTGACTCAACACCCCTCCTACTGCCATTCCACTAGCATCACATTCAATAGTAAACAACTTCTCAAAGCTTTGCAATTGTAGGACTGGTTGAGTAGCCACTTGTTTCTTCAACAAGTCAAAGGATTTCTCTGCTTCTACTATCCATCTGAACTTAGTTTTGACCCCACCCTTTATAGTATCCATCAAAGGTACACATATCCCACTAAAATTCCTAATAAACTTCCTATAAAATTGGGCAAGGCCATGAAAACTCCTTACCTCTGTGGCTGTGGTAGGTGGAGGCTAGTTTAGGATAGCAGAAAATTTGTCTTTGTCCATCTTCAAAGACCCCTTGGACACTACAAATCCCAAGTAAACTAGTTCTTGTTTGAAGAAATCACATTTCTCAAGGTTAATAGCCAATTTCTCCTTATGTAACCTTTTCAAGACTGCCTCAACATGTCTGATATGATCCTCTCTTGTCTTGCTAAATATCAGTATATCATCAAGATATACCACCATAAAATTCCCTGTGAAGTCCTTGAGAACTTCATTCATGAGCCTTATGAATGTGCTCAAAGCATTAGAGAGGCCAAATGGCATAACAATCCATTCATATAACCCATCTGTGGTCTTGAATTTCATTTTCCATTCATCACCTTCCTTCACCCTAATTTGGTGATAACCACTCTTCAAATCCAACTTTGTAAAGTACATTGCCCCTCCTAGGAAATCCATAAGATCCTCTATCCTAGGTATAGGGAATCTATAGCTTATAGTGATTTTGTTTATAGCCCTTGAGTCTATGCATAATCCCCACTTTCCCCCCTTCTTGGATGCCAAAACAACCGGGACTGCATAAGGACTAATACTCTTCTTGATCAAGCCTTGATCCAAGAGTTTGTGTACTTGTCTTGCTACCTCCAAGTTCTGATCTAGAGTCAGCTTGTATGCTGCTTTGTCAGGCAAAGATGCCCCTGGCACAAAGTCTATTTGATGACTTATAACCCTCTTAGGTGGTAGGGTTCTAGGAGTGCCATCACTCACTATGTCATTGTACTTCTCAAGTAATTCTTGCACTTCTGATGGTAATGACTCCACTATTTTTTCATCTTCATTAGGTCTTAGCATAATAGCATAACCTTCCCCATCATCATCCTTGATGTCATTGATAAACTCCTTACCATTGCATAACATAACACTAGGAGTTTTGGTCTGTGGTTCTTCATCCTCTAGCAAAGATTGAATTTTGAAAGTATTTCCTCCTTTCTTGAATGTGATGGAGTTCTCCTTCCCATCATAAAATTCCCCATTATAAGATTTCTGAGGCCTCCCAAGAAGAAAATGAAAAGCATCCATTGGTGGGATGTCACAAAGTAATTTGTCCTTGTACCCTGATATTGAGAACTCTACCCATGTTTGCTCATTGACCAAGACACTCTGGCCTTTGTTGAGCCGTGTTACCTTATAAGGGTTCACATGGGGTATTTTGGCTAGCTTAGGCTTTACCACTGCCTCCTCTGAAATGATGTTATCTGTGGATCTAGATTCCACAATCACCTTACATACCTTACCAAGGATCTTGCATCTGATCCTAAACAATGCCCTCCTATGTTTGAGATAATCCTTGATTGGTTTCCTTATTAGTACCCTTCTAAAAATTAGGTTCTCACCCATCTTTAAGTCTAGATGGTCTACCTCAGGGGTTTTGACACTTGAAGTGTCCTCATGTGCATATACTACCCTTTTGTCACTATTTTCTGCAGAAGGTTTGTCAGGACATCTATAGGCTAGATGGCCTAATTGTCCATAGTAATAATATTTCATGGTTGCAAAATAGGAACTACTCCTATCTCCTCTTCCTCTATTAGGACCACCATGATTACCCCTGCCTCTGTTATAGCCTCTTCTTGAACTGCTTTCAGTCTGCTGCTTTGTCAACTTGTTCTCTCCTTGGGATCTTTGTTCACTACCCCGACCTTGGTAGCCTCCTCTTTGACCCGTATGGTCTCTCCCTCTGCCTCAATTTTTATTGTTTTTCTTGAAGGTAGAATCCCCTTTCTTATTATTCTTTTCTTCCAATTTTATAGCTAATTGATGACACTTTTGAATTGTGGTAGGTGTCCATAGGCTAATCTCCTCTTAGATATTCCACTTCAATCCACCCAAGTATCTAGCCACTTTGATTGACTCTTCTTCCTGCAATTTAGACCTTAGACACAATCTTTGGAATTCCTTAGTATATGAGGCCACATCTAGGTCTTTCTATTTCAAGTTTTGTCTCTTCTTATGAAGCTGGATCTCATAATCCTCCAGAAGATAGTTCTCCTTCAACTTAGTTACCATGGAATTACAATTTGCTATTGGTTTCTTTCCCATGATCACCTTCTCATCCTGAAGGTATTTCCACCAAGTCAAGGCTGACCCTTTGAGTCTAGACTTGGACACTTTGATCTTTTGGGCTTCACTTATCCCCTCACACTCAAAGTGATTCTCCATTTCTTCAATCTAGTCCATGACTGTCTCAATATCCATCTTTCCTCCAAACAAAGGTATTCCTTCCAAGGATTTTCCACTTAATGCCTTTATGGCCTTCAAGAAAGGTTCCTCATTCAATACTAGATCTGGTTCGGGGATGAAGTCTTCCTCTTCAATATTTTGCTTACCCCTACTACTTGTTTCAACTTCAAAGTCTTTCTTCCTAGCAACATCTGCTAGTTCTTCCATCTTTATCCTGATTGCTTCCAAGGTACCCTCAAGGAGTCTATTTTTCTCCTTTTTCTCTTCCATTTCCTTGGATAATTCTGCATTTGTCACCATCTTTGTAGAACTACAAGATTCCACTTCTGACATAAACCAATCTTCCCAAGTTTCTCAACTTGCTCTGATACCACTATGATGTAGCACTAGTCTTGCTTCCCCTAGCTTCTTCTAGGGTCTCCTAGGCCAATTCATGACCTACTAGGTTTATTTCACTAACCCTAGCCTCCTTAGATTTCTTCTCACAAGAACCTAAAAATTTCAACTAGTGAACACCAACAAAGTAGAATGCAAACTCTTCATGCTCTCTGGTAGACCCAAATTGGTCTTTCTTGCACCATCTACACAATCTGATCCAAATGGATCCCAAACATTCCCAAATGGAAAAGTATTCTTCAAGATTGTTAAGAGGACCAATTTCAATTTCCACAACCTTACTTGTAAGTGTAACCCTAAATGAGTTCCAAATTCCAAGGCAATTTCACCCAAAAGAGGGCTACAAGCTTTAGGCCTAATTAGGCTCTTTTTCTTCAATAAATCTTAAAACTTCCAAACAAGTATGAAAAAAAACTTCATATCTTGATACCCTTTTTCAAGAACCTAAGGATGTTCTAGGTCTTGGCTCTCAGAGGTGTCCTTACAATACCTCCTATATTCATGCCTAAAATTCAGGGTTTTAGGTCTTTGTCACTGTCTGCACAAGAAATGGAACTTCTTGGCTAGAAAAAAAACTCCTCAAAACTCATCCTTTGAGTTGAGGTTCCTTCATTGACTCACCTACCTTCACACATCCACTGATTGAAGCTATGAATTCTTTCAATCCCTCTAGCAAGCTCTGTAATCACTGGTGATCCCTAGCCATGCCACTCTGGCTCGCCTAAGGCATCACCTTAAAAATGGCTGCCATAACTTCCTAGGCCCCTCTTTCACTGTACACAATGTACATGGAGTCTACTCTCATAATCCAAAAGCTTGTGCAAGTGCCACGGTGGAAAATGGAGTTAAGACCCCATTTGTTCACAGTGCTTAGTTCAGGACAACGATAGTGCTGAAAACAAAAGAATTTAAACAAGAAACTAAAAATATTTGATCAAAAAAAATAACACCACACAAAATATTCTATCAACCTAAATTACTCAAAACAATGCTCACAGAATTGGATTCAATCCATTAAACTATCAGATCACCTCAAAACACCTTAATAGTCACTGTTATTGTCATACACAGTCCGTACACAAACTTTCTCCAACTTTCCAACGCTCCAAAAAGCTCAAGGATGGTCTTAAGTAGTTTACCCCCACACCAATTCATTGGTTTTAGATAGTTATCTAACCAATTCCACCGAAAATGCATTCTTGTCATAAAAGTTGTCAATGTTGTTAATGACGACATTGACAACTTTTTGCAACTTTTAGCTATAGTGTTAAACTTGGTCCAAACTTTTCCAAAGTTGTCCAAACCCCTAATTATAATGAAATAATAAAAAATAGGACCTCTAGTCCCTTCTTGGACTCATTTGGCCATGAAATACCAAAATCCCCTAATTGGACCTAAATGGACACAAAGGTCTCTAAGGACCTAACAAGACACATCCTCCTACTTAACACTCCACACACTAGAAATCTTGGTCCCTTTAGTCACCTAGTGGTCTAGCTAGAACCACTACAAGCCAAAACAAATAAGAAGAAAACCCTAAGTTACATTGTATCAACTAGCCCACCTAGGTTCTCCTGCACCATTAATCCTCTAGAGCTTGAAATTTCTAAACAAATTGGTGTCACAGATGAAAAGATAGTTGAAACCACATAATTCAACAACATAAAATCAGAATATGTTATTACAAGAGGATGCCCAATCATGCATCTTTCCAAAATGGGGCCCATTCCTAAGATTCCAGTTATTGAACAACAGATCCAACATGTTTATATACCTCAAAGCTGCACTTATTTTGATCAAATCCAAGAGGTATGTGATCTGGTCTTTCATTTTCAAGATATGCTCCAGAAGTCTCAGATATTTCAAGTTATATTGCATATATTTGCAGTTACCTATATACATGCATCTCATCCATTGTTGATGAGAAAAGGAAGCTACTTCAATTAGTCAGTTAATGGATGTATTTGACCATTTTTTTATGGCTGATTAGCTTAGGGTAGATCAGATTGGTTTTCAGTTATAGTTTTCTTTCTCTAAGTGATGTTCAAGCACATGCTTCAGTTTTAGTTTTAGTTTCAGTTGTCTGAGGAAGAAACTAAGGACAACACTGTTAAACTTCACTATCTTTACATGAAAAACATACCAGTCATACAATGCATGGAATCTGTTCCACTACCTCATATCATAAGCATTTCATTCATATAGAAACAATGGAGGATAGCAGTAATATCCTTGGTTTTGTTTTAGTTTAGTTTCATTTTTTAGTTTGCAGTTTGTTTTCAGTTTGAGAAGTTCAGTTGTTCCTAAAGTTGAAGACTCTGGCCCAATGGATAAGAAAAAGGCAACTGGTCTGATTTTTTTTAGCAGGCAAAGACCCTTGGGAGGTCACCAGAGAATGTTATCATTTTAGTTACACACTAAATTGGTGAATTGATAATTGATTTTTTTATTGGATTATGGATTTTATAGTTGCTGTCTTGAGTTGCGGAATTGTTTAAATTTAGAAGAATAAAGGTACACATGCAACATTACAACTATAAACAATAGAAATATTTCATAAAGGTACATCTATTCAACACTACTATTAAGATATTGAAGAAAAAATACATTTCTTTTGCATTCATGTTAACACTAATGTTGTTCTCTAAGTATTGATCAAATTTAAACTTTCAATTTCATAATTGATCATTATATTGAACATTCAAATTGAATTTAATAAAAAACTATTTCTTCATAGGTTACATCTTTCAAATTGTAAACATAGAGAAGATATACAATGCTAAAATTAAGAAAGGAGCATAAGAAGGTTTAGGGGTCCATGCATTGCCTTTATAAACTATCTGAGGACTATTTTCTGATCCTAAATTCACTTCTTCCAAATCCTCAACGTTGGCATTGCTTATCTTTGCTGAATCATTTTGTTTACAAACAAACAATGCTTCAAGCTCAACCAAACCCCTAGGAATCTGATTAGAACTCAATTAAACAACTTCATTTCCAAAGATATAATGAACCTTAGAATATCTTGATCATCTTGGAACACTTGCCAGTTATATATGTTATCTGGGATAACTGGTCTTGTTTTAACTTCAAGTATTGATACTCCATGTAAGGTCAAATCATCATTCTTCAAAGCAACATTTGCTATAAAATTAGCCATAATATTCTTTGACCTTTCCAACCATGTTATATTAAAAGTATCAAACATCTCAAGCTGATCCCAAACAACATGTTTGTACATTTTCAATCTGTCATTTTTCACAACATATTTGGACTTGACTTGTGCTACCACTAACTCAGAGTCACCATAAACCTTTAAACATTTTATACCATGTTTGATAACAATTTCAAGTCCTAAAAATAAGGCCTCATATTCTGCAGTATTGTTAGTACACTGAAAAGCTAGCAGAAATGAGTATTTAAAAGTTGTACCTGATGGGGATATCAATAACACTCCTGCCCCTGATCCTTCTTTAGAGAAAGCACCATCAAAGTACATTTTCCATATCCCATCTTCTTTCAAGATTGATTCCTTACTTAAAGAATCAACTCCTTGATCTTGCTTGCATTCTGAAATTTTCCATGTCTATGTCAATGCAACAGTTCACATGAGTATCCTCATACTTTTCTATCATGTGGGGAGTTCGGCTTTCTCTTGTAACACTGACATTCTCTCCAGCAATATTGAAAGTAGCATATG
>MU228320.1:2381327-2415183 GCA_018584345.1 Thuja plicata | reverse complement strand
GACACATTCAAGACTCCAATCCATCAACTGACACCTAAGCCTAAGAAATTGAAATAACAACAAACAATGGCTATTGATGTGACCTTAGTCCTAATGACTAATTCACTTAGCCTACATTAAAAGAGACAATCTAAGGTCCTAAAACAAACTAAACTAAATTCTTGACTTGGCTAGAGTCAAGTACAAGCCCAAAACTTACTAACCATGGAGGCTAACCTAGGTGCTCCTGCACCAAAAAGCCCATACATTATGACACAAAGAAAGGAGTGACAGTTCAGGAAAAACTTGAGCTCTCCATGTTGCTCATGTTAGATACCAAAGATTAACATAAAAATAGAGTGTAAACCGATGCCAACTCTCAGATTTGAAATGGTGAGCTCTAGATTAGCCAAGTTTAACAGAGGAAGCAAAGAAACAGTGAAGAAATTTACAGACACGGCGACGCCAAACAGAAGGAAAACCCTAACTTCTCTCCCAAACAAAAAAATGCAAAAATGAAATGGCTAAAATGCCTATGCTAAGTTTGATGGAATTTGAGGTCCATCAAAGTACATAGGAGTTAATACATTGATATTTTCAATGCTACGACAGTGCTTAGACATCTCAGCCACTAGAGTTTTTGTATTGTATTAGTCATGTCGACCTTAGGCATGATTAGTTAGCTTGAATTTTGGGTCGGCTATGTCATGGGTTAGGGTTGTAAGACTATGGGATCGGGTTTTATACTATGAGTTAGGGATTTTATGCAAATATGTTAGGGTTTTAAGGTTGGGGTTACATCTTAATATATTCTTTGATATATTTTAGATATTTTAAATATATTCTTTAATATATTTTAGATATTTTAATATATTCTTTGATATATATTGAGATATACTATAAAAGATGTAATTCTTCAAAATATCAACTTTAGGAGGGCTCGTTGGAGGACTAAATTTTAGGCATTAGTCATGCCTTAAAAATAGGGATATGTTATTTTTGGGGGCATCATTTAGGCCTCAAAAATAGGGTTATCTACCTATTTAGGAGCACCTTTTGAGGGGGATATTTCATTTTTGGAATTAGCCTTGGAGGCTATATATTTGAACTTCTTATTCATTTGTAGGGGTTCAGAATTTGGGGAAATAGAATTATTAGTGAACATATTGTTCATGTGCATCTTTTCCTTGTATTTTGTAACCATTTTTGTAGATTTTTAAGATAATAGAGCTGGCCTTATTATTCATATATCTTTTCTGAGTTTTGCTATCTATCCTTCCAAGCTTTCTGCATTTAAGTGTATTGTGTCTTTCAATCATAGATTAGTGAATTTTTTCAAATTCCTATTCTAAATTATAAAGAATAAACCTTTTGCACAAGTTACTTGTTTGCTGGTTAAATTTTTACGATTAGTGGCACCAAACCCTAATAGTGAATTATTGATCATCCTAGGTGTTGTGAAGTGAAAGTTATTATAGATTCCAGTAATGTATGTCCTATAGGTACATATTTATAATTCTGACAAATTTGTATCCATTTTGGTGTATCACCTTCTTAATTAGTATTCATTTTAGTTATCCTTCTCCCTTTTTCTCAAAACCAAGAAGATCAGTATTAGGTGATATCCCAAATCCAATAGGAACCAACCTAAAATCCAGAGATTCATTCTCTCATCCACCAAGAGAATGTTTCCATGTTTCAACAGGATGGCTAGATTCCACATCCAACGATAGGCATAATCCTGATTGACAAAAACTACTTAAACACACAATTTGATCTTGGCTTGGTTATAATTCTTTTATGTTCCCATGATGTTTCTTACTAGGGGTATCTAAAGCAATTATAAATTTTCTTTGATTGACTCTCAATTGGTGATTTTTATGTCTTTTGAGTTACTCCATGACGTCTATTCAAAGACAAAGATTTTCATAGATAGGGGGAATAACATTTTATTATTTTTTTGCATATGGTGATTGTTCCAATTGATCCTATAAATTTCACCTAACTTGTATGTTTATGGTAAGAGCTTCTAACATGAGTGGATAGCCACATATATCTCAATCTTTGTTATGTGTAAACTACGGTGAGGTTGAAACAATTTCCTTGTCTATTTTCTAAAAATCAGATTCTCACTATGATGTATGCTACATGATATACCCAAGGATATGAATTTTCAAGGTCATTCCGGGTCGCATATCTTACATTACACTTAAACATAAATTGATTCTAAACATTAAAAGGAGATAACTAACTTGTCATCTTGGCTTCTATGCCTTGATGCCTAAGTTTATTTCTGAAATTTCATCCAATACACATAGTATTCATACTTTCATGATACTAGTGGGTATTAGTGACAGTTGTACTATCAGGTGATATCTGTTACAACAAAATGCCCGATGATGATAAAATGCTGCAAAATCAATGACAGTCCTAAGAGTCTACATGTAGATGCATTTAGGGATTAGATGATTCATTTTAAAGAGAACAACATAAAAAGGGATTTAAGCTCAAAATCATTTCTATTTTTCATCCTAAATCCAAGTTAGTTACATAATCAAATATTACTGATATCAATATCGTTGCATATCCATGGCATACATTTTGCATTCATAAAATGAGCAAGAAAAAATACAAAAAACAAAGCATTCATACAGTACATTTATTTTACATCCTAAAAATACATCCATACATTTACTTGCATAAGAAAATTTCAAAAACATTCATTTTCATATTCACTTAGTATCATTTGAAACATATTCATATCAGTAATAAATCAAATGAGCATAAATGATGTCATCACATATCTAATCTAACTCATCAAGAGAGCAAGATAAAATCACATGTGCATCAAAATCTAAAAACATCTATCAAAGCATGAGAAACCCATGAACATGTCAAAATTAGGAATAGCTACATCAGATATATATCAACTCATGGAAACAGATCAAAACTATGGAGCTATCTAAAAAAATAGTATCAGGGTATCAGTATGAATCAGATATACATTTATACATATCAGGGTACAAAATAATGATCTCCAAAAGATCTAGATATACCATATGGTCTAACAAAAATGATACATCATGTCTGACTCCCACCCTCTCCCTAATCTCAAGGAGGAGGAGGAGGTGGTACAAATGGAGCTGTTGGTGGTGGCATGGCCCCCTCTGACTGCTGAGCCAAATGTGAAAAAAATGGTGCTCTTTGACCCTCTGGTACTACCGCATGATATAGAGCATAATAGTATGTATCTCTCTGCCCCTGGTGTACTACAGTACGAGCCTGTATATCTCTCTTCCCTAAGATTCTCAAGCTATGCATCTCTATCCGCAAGCAAAGCATATGATGTGGTGATTGTGGCTTCTAATGTGGTGATCCTAGCTCTGAGCTGCTCCTGCTCTTGCTCACACTGTGATAAGGCATCTCCATCCTTGCCAGAACCTCTACCTGTGTCCTATCCTTTGGGCCTATCTTGTGGCCTATCTTGTTGGGCATCCCGCTGCCTCTGTGTCTACTGCTCTCTAGTAAGAAGTGGACCAGGATCTCTCTATGGAGAAACAAATCTAAATTGGGTATGATGACCCTCTCCACTACCACAAGCACCACCTACACCTCCAACTAAACCCCCACCGCTGTCATCTTCACCATCATCCCCATCGTCAAGAACCTATCCTCTGTCTTGAGGAGGGCATCTCCCATATCGTCCACCATATCATCCACCTTCCCTACCTCCAGCTCCCCTATCTCTTTGAGCTCCTCCTCTTTGACTGACAGGATGATCATTGGCAGGATCATAATCTAAAGGGTCCTTGATACAAGGAATGACCTCATCCAATACTGTGAACTGTGGAAAGGGATGGTGGAGAATTTGTGCTAGATATCCATCAGAACAACTTGCATCTACAAAATCTAACCGAAGGTCCTAGGCGACTCCGACCATATCCCTGATCTCTTGATGTGCAGTCTCATACCTTAACTGAGGGCCCCATAATGGTGTCTCATCTTAGATACATGCATATACTGTCATATCCTGGCTCCTACCTTGTAATCAGCTGAACTATCTCAATAAATAGGTATGTAAGAAATGCTCTATGATATATCAGGTCTGACCGATCAAGTACCTACTCAGAAAGAAGAATGGCATATGTCGCCTGTTAGATGCCCTCTCCTTGCAATCTAAGTATGGCCGCCATACTACTATTTTCATATCATCAAAAAGGTGATGCCAATACTCTACCTTGCCTAGATGGGGCTGCTGGATAAGACCTAAATACATATACACATAAGGCTACTCCGGTGCGCGTTTCCTGTCTACTATCGGCTAGATAACTGGGATGTGCTCCCAAGCTTAGATTTGAAGAATCAGTATCCCTATAGTCATGCTCTAGGAATACTGGTAGACAATCTCATGAATCTCCCTATAAATATGGGTAAGGATGCAGCTACCCCACACAAATTTCTGTCCTAAAGCAACCATCTTCTCTAGCATATCTACCCATCCTACCAGAAAACCATGTTGTCCTCTATCTAGCATCAGGATGCCACCAATAAGTCTAGCTAAGTATATAGATAGGTGATCATAGTGATCACACATATAATTCCAGGTGATGTATCTATGAGAAATGGTATCATCTCCAAAGAAATGATGATCTGCACCAATGGCAATGATAGATGTTACCTCAAATCGCACCTCGCAACCATAACTAGCACTCAAAGTATCTAACACACATCCTCGGGTGTGACAGTCATCTCACCGGTCAAGAGATGGAAGGTGTTGTGCTCTAAGTGCCATCTCTTAGCAAGAGCAGTCACCAACCCTTGGTTTACCCTACTGTTGGGTAAATGTATCAATGAATGTAATCCTACTTAGGCCACTATATCTAGCTCTTCATCCATCAGCTGTCGCGACAAGGAAAGGACATGCCTAGGGTATGGTCCTCAAAATTCTACCACCTCAAATGGGACCTATTTCAGACAAAGATAACAATTACAAAGACAAATTAGTGCTCTATCTATGACGACTACACGAAAACATAATCCATTAAGTATTTTTCTAGCTAGCAGATCAAATACAATTCACATTTTGCAGAATTCTAAGTATAAAACTAGATATGATTTTGTATTGATAGGGTATTATCCTTTTCCCGAATATGATCCTTGATTTATTAGATATGATGAGGCATACAGGGTACGATGCTGGAAATACTAGATACGATGAAGGAGGCGGTGTATGACTCTATTTTGCAGGGTACAACACCATTTAAACTCTACCCTAATCTACTATGTACAATACAAAAATTGAAAATAGGTATGATACAAGAAATTCCATATGTGATATAGGTTTTCTTGTATCCATAGGATATGAAATGGGTTGAACAGGGTGCAATCTATAATCCCAAATTTGACGCAAAAATTATTTGGTTATAAATTCTACAAAAATGCATGAAAATTAAATTTTCAAAATTCACAGGGTAGATTTATGAGTACTTACCAGAGGTGTGTAGTCGGCCAGGTATTGATGTCAATGGATGAGCTTAAAATGATGATTCACTATCGGGACCACCATCTTCTCTGCAAAGCTCTAAAAATTACTAAGGGTAAAAGTAAAAATGAATAGGTAAAAGATAATTTTTGGGCTATATATTGGACTTTTGAGCTGTTGAGGAGCCCTGATACTCCTTCCCGACAACTGAAACTCCATTCTATTATCTTTTTGGTCAATTGGGAATAAAATCAAAGGTGCCTATGCCATTTTACACTATACAGTATAGTTTTATGCCCATTCCCAAAACTGTAGATTTGCTCCATGTGTTCTGCATATGATTCGCAGGATTCACGCATTCTGTTTCATGGGTTCTCTATCATCAAACACATACTTTATTCATCAAAAATCTTGGTCCAAATCATTTTATCAACCCTCAAAACTTAAATTTCAATGTAATTAACTTGGTAAGCTTGTGTTTTCTCTTCACACATCCTTGCTTCATCCTTTCTTCTAATTGATTCTTTATCGATTCAATCAATCAATTCAAGTGATACATCATTCTCCAAATGGATTTTATTCCTTTTCCTTCGATTTCATTCATGAGGGGGCATGATCACACTATCATCAATTAAATTCTTGCTTGAAACAACATTAAAATGACTTCGTTATAAAAAAAAACTAAAGGCATGATGACTCCTTGACTAATTAAGAACTGTTGGATTGAAGGCTTAAGTTCTCACAAATTGGATATCCTATGTCTACTTTTTCTTATATTCTTATTAAAGCTCTTGGAAGCTTTGTACTGACCTTCACTCAATCAAGTTTGAAGTCAGTATTATCAATTCTCGGAAAATAACCAAGTTCAGAATTGGTATCTTTAAGATCTTTTCTTATTGACCTTTGTACGATAATCAAGATCAAAGTCAGTTCTATTAGTTTAGTTCAATCAAGTGTGAGACTAATCTCATCAGGCATTTCATTTGATCATGAGAGAAATTCTCAAACTTTCTGAAGTCAACATCAAAAAATTTCTTTGAATCAATGTACTTCTCACACATCAATTCAAAGAGGGGAAAATGTAACCACCATAATTTGGTATGCTCTGACTATAGACCCTATTTTACCTAAGTGTGATCATACCCCCAATTATGTCAAGACAACTCTTCAATTGGTTGGCATAATTCTTTTCAAATCAAATTTAATTTCCTAAGTGATTTAATCACTAATTTACATTAATTACCTTAGCCAATCCAATTAAATCAATTCAATTCAAATAAAAAACATGGCTAATTTAATTAATTAAAAAGGAATGAAATAAAATCCTAATTATACCTCATCACTTGAAAAAGCCTATCCCCTACCCTAAATTAATCTAATTAATTGGCTATAGTCCTATTTAATTATCAAAAGAAATCAAAAGCTTAAATAATTAATTTCCCTGTTATTGAACGAATATATTAAATATAATTCATTTCATTAATATTTCCCTTTAACCCCTAACCTAACCTACCTCAACCACCTTAACCCTAGGTTCAAACTAATCCCAACCCCTTCACCCATGCTAAGCCTACTTCTAATATTAATCTCATCCTAACCGGCTTCCTAATGATGTCACATTCTTAATTTTGTGATTAGGAATTCAACCCTCCCTCTAAAGTCAACATTCTCAAGCTTGACCTTAAACCCTCACTCATGCTTCTTAAAACCTCATCCATGCCTCATAAATTCTTTCATAAATAAAGCATTTATGCCTCTTACACATTCTCTTCCACACTCCTCATTAATGAGTCTTACACCCTCATTAATGGCTTCCCTTCTAGAGCTTTCTCCCCTTCCTCCATTTCTTCTATAAATTGAATTGTTTTTGAGCTCAAATGGCCCTTAATTTTAGAGAGTTGGAAGCATCCTTATGCTGCCCATATTTTGAGATTGGAAGGAGTAGACCCATGTTGCTCACATTTTTAGTGATTCATATTGCATTTTGGCTCTCATACATGGATTGTTATAATCTTTTATTTTGGAGTTAAAAGGGACATTTCTTGAGCATATTAGATGAGTTTCATTTAAATCTTTCATTCTAGGTTGTATATGTCACTAATAAATGCATAATCTGAGAGAATATGATGGCATTTTTTATACTCCTCCTAGATAGGAAGCAATAGGTCAGTTTTAGTGATTTATGTCAAACCCTTTCTTTTTATAATTTCTCACTAATATAATGACCTATTAAAGTGTTGTGTCTTTCTTAATAGGTGCATAAAATCACACACACACACCTACTGATGTGGTGCTCATGGTTGAGGATATACCATGAACCCAAGCACTTGATTATGAGGGTCTCCTTTTTTGTCATTGCTACTTTTCTACTAGTCACATGGCCATAGATTAAGCCCTCTTGCAATGCAAATGTGCTGCTACTTGGTGGAAGGATGAAAATGCTGATTACATGACAGTCTATGTTGCTAAATCCCTCTCTGAGTCCTTCTCCAAGGATTCATAGTCTTCTGACAAAGGTGATGCCCATGTGGACATTCCTGTTGAAACTCCTGCTATAGATCATGTCCAATTCTGAGGTGGCTCCACATCTTTCCCCTGATGCAACCTTTGCTATTGTTCCTCCAATTTATTCTTTGTCCTAAGGCCTTGCGGACGTATCCACTCCCTCTTCCTCTACCTCTTCTTTTCATCTTGTTTCTACTAACGCTACTCTACCCCCACTTCTATCTAAATGTAGTGCTCTTTACAACCCAGGTGGAGCTTCTTTCATGGGGATCCCAAAGATAGTATTGCTTGGACCATTGTTTGATGTCATAGATTGAATTCTCACCCAACCTCTCTTGCAGTGTGAGTTTGGCCCAATCCTTTTGGGAAAGATCCTTTGTGCTTTGTTTAGTTTATTTCTTTTCTTGTTAGCACCAAAGGTGCTGACAATGTGCTGTTGTTGGCTTGTTAACCTGTTGGTGGGCCTTGTTTTTGTATTGGGTCAACAACTTTGTTTTGGCAGTTTTGCTTTTCTTTTTCTACCCTTTCTTTTCACCAGGGGCCAACACCCTCTTGCTATTGATTTATATCAAAAACAAATAATTTTGTCTAAGATTGGATATCACAAGATAAAAAAATACCACTTAAGCAAGGGAAAAGTGGATCCTTAAGAAAAGAATGAGAGATTTACATGCTACCCTTGCCCACAAGTAGAGAGAAAAGAATAAGAATAAGGAGGAATATTATGTTTCTCACAAAGTATGATCACACTTTAAATTGTACCACCATGAATGACAATGAGCTCCCAATGGAGAGGATAACAATGTCACATAGTGTGGAGCAACATAATAAGAACTTAAATGTTATTAAGAAGTAATCATAATTGAAAATTAACTCATTACGTCATGTTATGTGAATGATGTCATAATTAATGAGTTTCTAAAGTTTGAAAAAAATAATATTGACATTCATTACTAGGATGGTCATTATTATGTAATGACGAAGATGGACAACAACCTTAGGATTTTCAGTACCAAAAAATTTGACAAAATTGACCTGATCAAACTCTTGGTTGTTCACGGGTTTATCACTAGAAGGGAGAGCATAGAGGAAAGTGGTAATTATATTATCCTTTTTTTCCAATGTGTCCTCATTTTTAGGAAAATCTTTAGAATATGGATTAGGGACTTCCATCAATGCTTCATCTCTATGTGAAATAAAGGTAAGGTGATATTAAGAAAGATATTTATAATGTCCTCTTGCTCCAAAATATCCCCATAAAGGGGGTACATCATAGAAGATTAAACATCATGCATGAATGTGTCATCACTAGGGGGATTTGAAGAAATTTCAACCACAATATAATAATATTTTATTAAGGTTTCTTCATGGGGGACAAAATAATCAACATCATTGTCTAGTGGTTCATCCCAAATAGGGGAATCATCAAGGGTAGAAACATTTCTATGATTAAAGTAAACTTTAGGAGAACAATAATCATGACTTACTAAAAAATAATCCCTAAAGGGGAAGTGATTAGAATGAAAGTAAGGTAAAATATCCTTCTCTTGCACCAAAATATCTTCATAAGGAAGGTACATTTTAGGAGAAGGGTCAACATCATCCTTCAAGGTCTCATCCTTTGGAGGGATATTCTTTGAAGAAAAATTAATAGGCTCTTCTTACGCTAAAATGTTCTCAATGGTGAGATCAATTTTGGGAGAGGGAATATAATGACTATGGATGAAATCAAGAACCAAACTATCATTATATGCTTGAAAGGAAACATCTCAAAATTCTTGTTTAAACTTGAAATCGAACTAGAAAATGAAGATGATAACTCCATTCATTGAATGTAAATGCAAATACATACAATAATGCATGAAATGAAATATCTTTGTATTTTTAGTTGTTTTGAAACATGCAAGAATTAAAAGAAAATGAAAGAATAAAATATATCTAAATTTGATAAAATCAAAACTAAAGGTCTAAAATGCAATAATATAATGCATACAAATCAGATCTAGACACCAAAGCAAAATTTAAATTTCAAGCATTGGGTTGACCAAAATGTACAATAAGAAATGCTGATTAAGGGAGATCAATCCCATCTCTTATTGAACATTTGGAATACAAAACCTCATCAAGAAAAAAATGATTGGGAACACCTTGATGGAAGAGATGTCAATGCAATATCCATGCTCTTGGGGTTTTAGCTCCTTTTTATATTTGGAATGAAGGAAAGAGGTATAAATATACTTTGAAAAATGTCTAAATATGAACTTTCTGAAGCAATAAAAAGATAAAGATGGAGGTAGAAGATGATTTGTGTGCACTTGGAAATGAAATTGGAAGTAAAGTTGATACATATATGAATTTTTGACAATCATGACCCTAAAAATACTTGTACTTACTAATCTAAGATCTCCCAAATTGTACCTTCCTGTGATATAAATTTGAACTAATTGTGGAGGGTACAAAATGTTTCAATTTTTTTTATTGGGAACAAAACGTTTCATCCAATGTGTTCCCAGTGATTTTTCTTGACAATAGTTGTAGTCTTCTTGTCAGATCCTGTACTTCTTAGAATAGTTGTGATGTGTCTAACCCCTATTCCTACACATAGAAAAGCAATGGAAAAGGTTTTTGAAAGGAGGTTTCCTTTGTCAAACCATTTTTTAGCTATCAACCTTGAAAATAAAATAGAATTGCATAATGGAAAGATTGTTGATATGAAATAGAAGCTAGATCTGAATTTAAATTGTTTTATATCTTGATGGTGCAATGATTCTTTTGATGTAATCATAAGTGTTAATTCAATAGCATAAACTCTACAAAAGCCTAAAATTAAATTATGAAAGATAATCCTTGTGTAATGGATGTTGTAGTTTCCCACAATGCTTGATGAAGAAGAAGAAGAATGCTTTGAAGTCTTGAAGACTTGGATGCTTGAAGACCTTGAGAATTATCTTGAAATCCAATTGATTGATTGATAATAGTTTCTTGATTATCAAATGGGGAGACATAGGCCACTTATCTACCTCTCATTACATTTTGGGATTTAAAAATTTTCCAAGCTGACCACAATACCTAATCTCCCACTAAAACACCAACATAGAGCTCCATGCCAAATTTGAGCCATTTTAGGTGGAAACATAATGTTTCAAATATTATGTACCTAGGTTCATAAATTTTCAAACATTATATACCTAAGAGAATATGATGCAATTGGAGTGGGAGAATCAGGAGATAGGGTAGATGCCAAAAAAGAAGGTACAAGTGATTTCAAGGTCATGAAGTGGCACATAGGCCACAAATGGTAACATAGGGCCTATGTAGACCATTAAATGGTTGAAGAGGAGAAAAATTAAAGGATCACACTTAGAAATAAGGGTTTACCTCAAGTTTTGAATAAATTGAATTATTACAGGAATTATAATATTAATTTAGAGGTCAAATGAGCGTTAGGAGTGCGTGAATAAATGTGGAAACCCGTACATAATAAAGTGGGGCTAAAATGAGCATCTAATTATAGATGTTAAATTTTTAGGATGGTACATCTATAGATCCGATTCACAATTTGTGATAGATATGTTGAATGAGAAAAAATAGATGGATTTAAAAGTTTGCCTTGGTAATTAGAATTTGTTTGAGTCAAAGTGGTTCTTTGGAATCAGTTTCCTCTTGTCAAATTTCTTGTGATAAGAATCGAGTAGCATAATTCTTGACTAAATGGGCTTCTAAGCATATGGAGAGGTCGAATGTTGGTGACTAGGAACTCTTGTCTTTGGATTATTCTCAATCTTTGGAAAAGTTAGTTAGGGAGGATAAAATTATGTAGCTAGTTTCCCCTTTAGGGTTACTCTTATGGGTTATTTTTGTTCTTTGTGGGTTTTTTTGAACTAGGCTTATGCATTTTCTTGTCTTGTAATTTTCCTTTGAGTTTAAATTTTTTTTATCTACTCTTCAAAAAAAATATTGGCAACTACTCATACTCATTATAAAAATTATTACAAACCCAAAATAATTTAAGTTTTTTTTACATTGCATTAAGTATTTCCAAGTTACATTTAATATTTTGAGGAGAGTGACACACAAATAAATTAATTTGGAATTAGGAGAAAACCTGAAAAAAGGACAAAGAGGTTTGCAACTTGAAAACATAGAGTTATTTCAAGGGGGCCATCCCCTGTGTGTGATAATTCGCTTAACTAGAAACTAGGTTATTCTCCACACGTCACCCTACCCACTTCATTTAGTAGGACATGTGTTTCTCTTTCTTGGTGACCAAGTATATGGAAAATTACTCCGTTGGCATTTCTTACTCTACCCCTGTTGATAATGTGTTATTCGGATGACTTGGAGGGAAATATTTCAATGAATTAGTGGTTATAGAGTGGAGATTGCTTGAAGGAGCTTGATTCTTATTTTAGGTGTTGTTTTAACCAAAAGTCACCAAAGAAGATGGATGAGGACGAGGTAAGAGCTTCTCTGCCACCACTCTCATTGTCAAGCCAAATGTCCAAATGGCCACTATAATTAAAAATAGAAAATCTAGACTTAGAGATGTAGCAATTTCTCTAGCGAATCAGGACATAACCAAGAAGCCATCTCATAATTTTTAAATAACTGGATGCGTAATATTTGGAAAAAGAAATTAGGGTTTCAATAGTCCTATTGTAGGATGGTTCTAAAAAGGTTAATTTTTTTTTTTTCAAAAACCGTCCTATCCAGAAGGAATTTCTAAAGAGGGAGTCTTGGAATATAGGTTCTTGTTTTTTTAGAGCCACAAGCTAGTCCCCTAAGGCCAACAATGATGCAGTTCTGACATTATCGTGCCCTAGATGGGTCACAATCCATAAGAGTGCCCCCTAGTTATGGAATTTGGATCCCAAGACCATGAAAGTTGTTGGTACTATGATTAGGAAGGATGAATTACCATCACTACTTCACCATATAGATGCAATGTTACTAGTTTTTATCAACCCTGGCCTTGACCTCCCAGAAGAACTAAAAATTGAATTAGAAAAGAAAACCATGGTGTGCCCCATTGATTTTTTGGGTGGAATCAATGAATTTTTCTATGAAAGAGAGAAGGTAATTTGAGGTGAAATCTTCCTCTACTAAAAAATAAGATTATCTCTACAAACGCTAATGCCAAGGTTAAACTCCCCACTATCCCTACCAAGAAGAATCTGGTTATCGCTCATTTAGTTCAAATTGGTTCTAGCCTTCTTTGTAACCCTACCACAAAATAGATAATCCATTATTGATAAATTAATTTCCCTCAAGGAACCCCTCATAAAGGACAACCACCCCTAAAGTATGGATAACAATGCTACCTTGTTGTTTCCACCCTAGCTAGTGACATAGCCCCTCCTACTAATGGATGTTTCAGACAAGGGGACTTAATCCCTAACAAAATCCCCAAGCACAAAAATCTTAATTCCAAAAAAATTATTATTGAGAAGTTCAAATAGTTGTAACCTACATGAAAAAGGATTGAATAAAATATTAATGTCAGAATTGGCATTGGAAAACGTCTAAGAAGAGATAATAGATCTATTGAAGTTGGTACCCTGATAGTTTCACCCTTAAGGAGAAGGATATGGTTGCTGATGTTGGGATTTCGGGTACCAACATAGTTGTTGAGGAGTCTAGGAGAGTGGATAGTGTTAGGGATTTTTCTTGCATGAAACACAATGCTTGATAAACTACTTGAACACTATACCCTTTAATACTGCTTCAAGCCAAGAAAAGCCTAATTTCTAAGGATTGGATAAGATCCTTCTTCATTTTTGAGCTCCACATATACTCAGGCAGGTTTTACCTCTTTATGATTACTGATTACATAGTATATATTAATGTGGACACTAATTTGCTATTAGGAGTTATTGAGCTAACTTATGAAACATTCTGCATATGACCAAGCATAACCAAATGCAAAACTTAACCATACAAACCGTGATTGTAAATATAGCATAAATCAGTGATACAAGGATTTTCATCCTTCTTCCTTTTAAGGAGGGATAACCTAGTTGATTCACTCTCCAAGGAATCACTAAAATGGACACTATCCTACTGATATGAGTCCGTAATGAGTTCATCTTGTTTGTTCTTAGTAATAAAAGTATTTTGATCGAAATAACTTTGAATAGTTTTAAAAAACTTGGATGATGATAGATTATCAGACCAAAACCTAGATCAGTGCCTATCCTTTGGGTTACAGAGTCAATGAGCCCAAGTATCACAGAAACAAAACAATGTAAGCTACCTTACAACCTACATGTAATTCAAATAAATTGCCTTGCAAATTATCTAGTTACCTCTAGAATACTGTATCAAATATTTAAATACTGTTATGCTTTCTGAAACTACCTACAGAACTTAGTTCTTTGCTTTGAAAGAAACCTGTAAGTAATTAAATAGTTACCTTGTAACCAAAATGCTTCAGAATGCCTTGCAAACTTAAACATAAAAAAGCATACACAAGAAATAAAGAGACAACAATAGAAAAGAGTAAAATTGCACCGTATTTTATTGATATGATCTTTCTTTCATACATGAAAAGCTTTGAAGCTTGAAAACACAGACACTAATTCAGAAAGTCTGATTTTTACAATATATTTCATCCCTTCAAAATTACAAATTTTTACTATATATAGGTCCTTGACCATCTTGGAATCCTTTTCTTCAGGATGCAACAAGCTTCAGATGGTCTCAGAAACCTAACCCTAAAACTACAGAAAAGACAAAAGAGGAGAAAGAAGAAGCGGTGGAAAGACAAAGTCAAGAGATGAAATTCGATATTCTTTGTTCTTCACTTTTGCTGGCGCCTTCATTATGACAATATTTATGGTGGCTAGTAACATTTATGTCAAGCCTAGATGACCATGCTTATATGCTCACCTATACTTTCCTTAAGTAATAACTGACTTCAATATACTCAATAGTGAGGTGCCAAGTGTTCACCTTTATTCGTTGTCCAATATTTCTTCCTCCACCATAGGCTTCTTTTTCTTGGGCCTGGTCATCAATTCCCATGCTGTCACTTCATCATCTGTTGGCCACTTGAAATCTTGAGTTCCCTACACTTGTGCCTTTTGTCTCTCCCATCTAACATCAGTGATGTTCTTGACATCCAAAAGAAAATTATTAATGTCAGTTTCAGCCTTGAATGCTTCATCTAAAATCTTATTAAATCCCTCAATGTCCAAATCTGATCCCAAAATAAATGCCTCATTATTAGGCATTTTTATGTCAAACTCATTCCTCTAGGCATCTAAGGCCTTTACCTGATCATATTCTCCTCTTAAGGAAGGAACAAATCTATTAAAATATGCAGAAAAGAGGTTTAATTTAACCTCTATTTGATTCAATTTTCCCTTGAAGAATGAGAGAGCAACATTGACCTTTTTGATCTCATCTTCCACTTCTGTTATTATTTCTAGCAAATCTGATCTTAGGGTTTGCAAAGATGCAAGCTTTTCAAATAATTGCACCCTGGTAGACCATTTGGTAAAATAGGGGTTTAATATAGAAAGATACCCCATGACCTCAGCATGCAAAGTTGGAAATTTATTATAGGCATTAAGGACAACATCAGTCTTATCCTTCAAGACTTCAATTCTATGTTGTAGAATGCCCCTTAATGCACTCAAGGCAATTTCATTCTTATTTTCTCCCACATGCTCTTTCTCAACCACTTCTTCTGATTTTGACTTATCTTCAATTTGCAAGGGCTATGGTTGTGCAGGCACATACACCACCTCAGGCTTCTCCTCTAATTCCTTCATTAACCTCTTAATCACCTGATCTTGCTGGTGTATCTAGATATGGCACATTTCTCGGTCTTTGGCCAATGCACTTGTTTCTTCTAACAATGTGCTACACTTATCAGACAGCTGTTTAGTTTTGTCTTCATTAAAGCGTGCCCAATGTGTCATGATTTGGGATATTTCCAAATCCCCTGTATTCTGCATTGTCCACACCATTTGGTTGCCTACCATGTTTTCCTAGATGTTTATCAGTTGAGGCTTCTAATCCTTTGGGCAAAGGCTCCACATTGCAAAATCTTGAGATTTTGGGCTATACCCAAATCCTTTGATCACATCTCCCATTTGGACTTCACTGGCCATCTTCAGATCAGGTTGCTTTCTTATCTGATCAATTATGAAAGCAGATGCCAAGTCCCAACCCTGAACCAATAATATGCCACTACCTAATACCATTTTTCTAGCCTCCTCAGGTGAGATTTCCTCACTATCTGGGTCATAAGACTGTAGGGCCACTAGGGCTTCATTTGTTATTGTCTCTTCTCCATCAATAGTCAATTGAGCCCTTATCTACTCTTTCTTATGCCACCTTAGGAAGTTTTTAAACTCCTTAGTTTTGACAAAGTTATCATCATTCAAGAATTGTTGCTGATGTATCAACCTTTCATCAACAGAAGCCTTAAGAGGCAATTCAACCTTCTCCTCCATGTCAAGCTATTGTTTCTTTCCCTCCCTAATCAATTTTCTTAGGTTATGGTCATATAACCTATTTCCAAGCACTAGGGCTCTTTCTTTATCCTTTTTCTTTTCTTGCCCTTCAATTGAAGGCTGGCCTATTTCCATCTTTTTCCTTTTGGCTGCAGGTTCCTCTATATCATCAGGTTGTGTGGCCTCTGTCAAGTCAACAATGTGGCCCTCGGCTCCCTGCAACTGTGGTATCTCAGCAACATCCTGCTGAGGTTGAACATATCTAGTAGGATGGGCATAGTCACTGTCACTACTACTATCATACTCAGATTCTAAATGATCTGGCTCTTGGGAACCCCTCTTATCAAGAACAGTCTCAAGCTGTTCACTAAGCACATAATAATTATCAATCATGGCCTTTATTTTTTCAAAATATGACAAATTAGGTAAAAACCCCCAAAAGTTAACCCATTTCTTTTGATCTATCTTTCAAATTTTAGCAACTCCTGAATCCTTTTTCTCCTTGTCTTGATCTCATCCTCATCAAGAATATTTCTTGTTGCATCCTCTTCAATACATTCACAGTGGACATTTGTATTGGGGATTGAGGGAGTATATAGTTTCTTGACTCCTGCCATGAAGCCCTCAGGATCAATGTATCTATATGAATTTGCCCCCATTCTGCAACCTTCCAACCACTGGCTAACTGCATCAATAGCACCTTTTCCAATAGTGAAGTTGGAAATTCTGAATTTTCTAGGGGTTAAGGTCCCCTTCTTATGTGGTGCAAAGTGCTCATTATCTGTTAACAACAATTGCCATATAAATTCCATCGATGCCACTCTTGCTGGTACATGGTAAGGCAAGATATGAGGTGGATGTATACATCCATATACCCTAATTATGGTATAGTTCTCTTCTAAAAAGAAATCACCCCAATTATGGTCTCCCTCCCATTTATCCAAGTATTCATTTGGCCTTAGCAGTTGCATAACCTTAATTGGGACCCTTGTCCTGCTGATGCCTAGGCTTTGTACTACTGGATATACAATCCAATTCTGGAAAGCATAGTAATCACAATCCTTAGATGTATAATTCCAAATCTTTACCCAAAATTGGATAGATTAGGTCCATCTTGATAAATCCTCTGAGGAGTCAAATTACTTACATCCATGATTACAAAATTAAAATATAACAACAGATGCATGAGGATGGAGTAATGGAGGAACTTGGGTTCTTTTTCCTTAGGGTCCATCTTCTTCTGAGTTTATATGAATCCCTCATGCATCTAGTCTATGATATGTTGTATATAATCATAGCTGGTGCTAGAATGCACCTCCTATAAATCTAGCACCATCATCAATATCCCGACATTGATCTTTTCCGCTTCCCCATCTATCCCTAGCACTCTACATAGGGCATAGGCAATGTACTTAATGTAGAAGTGCAAATTATTGAAGTAATAAGGGCTTGTCCCAGACATAGGATCCAGATATTTTCTCACCTCCTTAAGCATGTGTTTCTGCAACTGTCCCCTAGCAATACCAGGCTTCAACTTATATCTTTGTTCTTACTTAGTGATGTCAATTTTGGTGGACATAGTGCTATACAAGCCAAAAGCTTGCATAAATGAATTCCTATTAAGGATGAGCAGGGTGGTGCCATCATTCCTTTTAATTGTCTTAGACAAAACATCATAATGACTGGCTAGGCCTAAGAACAAATCTACATCTATGTAGACATCAGGAACAATTAACCTAGCCAAGCCACAGGTCCAAGGGTTTGATATCGGGATGGTTTTATCAGAATTCTTGTAAAAATAAGTAAAGAGGGAATAACTTGTTGTTCCCAGAGTATTAACATCCCTTATATCATAGTAGTCATCTGTAAGCACATTAGCATTCACTTTTTTGTTCTAAGTTGAACCAGGAAGCAATTTGAGGAATTCATCAAAGTAATTTCATTTTCCCTTTGTCTCTTCATCTACCTTTTCACTCCTCCCACTGGTTGAAGCTACACTAACTTCTCTGCTCATGTTTTTTGTGCTTGAATCCCTTTTTCTTTACCGATATTGAAACAAATCTCCTTCCAAGACTCACAATTCTCAAAAATTCAAAGCCTTTTAATCAATGGAAAACTCTGCAACTTCTCTAATTTCTTCTCTCTTCTCAGAATACCTAGCACTTCTTCGCTCTAAAATTTTGAAAGAAAGGTAAGTTAAAATGAACCCTTGATCAACTCTTTATGGTAATTGTTCAAAGTACACAGCTCATTATTTGAAAATCATCAATTCATGTCTTCAATTCAGCATGCTGTGGAATTAATTGAAAACCTAGCTGTAGCCCATGAGTGTGACAGGAAATCAAATTCATATATGTGTAAAACCTTATAAAATTCAAAGGTGATGACATGTCTCAGTATAATTGGCTCTATGTCATACATCTCAGCTACCCTTTTTAACATAGTAATCAATATCCAAGCTTGTCATTGGATGTTGAATGATTCATGTTGTCATGTCAGACAATGTCGCCTTTTCTTAATATTTGATATTAAGCGACTATGTGACTATGTATAATCTCTTTGTCACTAACCCAAGTCTCTAACCCTTGAATGTTCTAGAGATCTAATGACTATGTTATTTTCTTTGTCTTGGTTAACCACAGTTTACTTCTAGCGATCACGCGACTGTGTAAATCAAAGTCGCTAGATGAAAAGTCTAACTCATGTTTTACTCGGAGACTCCATGACTGACTGGTACTTTTAACTTTCATGATTATCTCCATGTCGCTGAATTATTTCTTTACTTTATGAGACCTCGTGACTACCTTTAGTTTCTTAATCCCTGAAAATAAATGTGAAGTGACACAGCTTTTAGAGACAAAGTGACAAGCCTTTTACCCTTCGGCCAATCTGGTGACTACGTGACATACCCTTATCTCTGAGTCATGAGTACCTTTTCCTTTGGGACCTTTTATTTAGGGAGTTTGTGACCACCATTAGATCCTTCAATCATTGCATCTGACGGTTTCCATTGAATCGCTGAGTAATCTATCATACCCTTAGATTTTCTAGAGACTACGTGACAACAAAGCTTTTTTACACAGTCTCTTAATTGCTGAATAGTATTTTACCACTTGGAGACCACATGACAAGCTATTTTAGTCAACTTATCTTTGGACATGTGTCTCATTGATTACTCATCTTTGCATCACTGAATAGAAAGCTGACTCAGCACTTCAATCTGGTGACAACCCGACTGTGTTATTTCTTAAACTGTATACGGTTAGTCGCAAAGTCTGAGCATCTTTCTCTTAACCGCCATCCTTTCTAGAGACTACACGACATGAACTTTGCACTATTTACTTAACTGTATACCAATCTAGCGATCACGCATTACAAATAAATCGCCAAGTCTCATGATGAACCGCTAACTATTGTTCCTTTTTCGTGACACGATGACTTATCTGTGGGCCCATTCACAACTGCTGATCTGTTTTGCTCATTCAGCGACTACGCGACATGAAGAGCTCTACCAAGTCTCTTAAAGCTAAAGGAATATTCTAATTCTTTTAGAGACATCTTGACATAAGCTAATCGCCAAGTCTCGAGGAAAAATGGAATATGCTATCCAGATTAGGCAACTAGGCGACCAAGCTTTAAACACATGACTTAAGTGAACTTCCAAAAAGTAACGCCAAAATAGAAGTGATAAATGCCTTAGGGTTTTTCTCAATTTTTGGCCTAATAAACAAGACCTAGGGTTTCAATGTTTTGTAATTTTACATGGATTCTAACCTGAAAACCTAAAGATTTCAATAGGGAAACAACAAATAAACTGAGAGACTTCTATTTTTAGACAAGAAACAAATATGAGGACCACAAAATTTTGGTAAACAGACTAGAACTGGGAATACAACCAACAGATGGAAGTGGGGAGGCCCCTAGTGACTCCCCTAAGATGAAAAATGATGATGAAACCCTTGATTCTATTAAAAAGGCTTATGACTTAGATTCAAATGATCACCTCTCTATTTAATCTCTAGTTGTTATCCCTATTATCACACCCCAACCCTTTAGGCCTCACTAGGCCCCTATTGATAATGTAGATCCTACCATATAGGGAAAATTTCTTCTCTTTGAAGGAGGAAAGGTTGGGGCTAGCTTAAAATATTAGAGTGGGGGTTGTCTTGGTTGCTCTAACTCAGAGGATTTGGAGGAGGAGAATTGTTGAAATTGGGCTATTCTTCTCTATAATGGAAATCATGAAGATAATATTATTAAAGAGGTAATTAAGGAGCTCAATGTTAAGAATGCCAAGAAGAAGGCCAAGGATAAGAAGGATGTGAAGTCAAAGAATCCCAATGACCCCCTAAGAGATGATAAGATATTTGAATTTAAAATTAAGAGAAAAATAGGTAGAAACTCTAGGTCTATCACCAATAGACATGATACTAAGGAACCTATGGTTCAATTTCCAAATGTTACAAGAGCTTCAAATCTCCCATGGACATCGCTCCTTAATATTTTATGGATCTGAATTGTGCATCCTGAAATGTAAGGGGGCTTGAGTCCCCACATAGAAAATATGTTGTAAAATTATTTCTAAAGATAAACAAGGGTATATATATCCTTATGCTGGAGGAGGTTAAGGATGTACATTTTAATTTAGATATCAATCTGAAGTGCATTTAATGGGAGGCAATCTTCTATACCACCAAACACACAAAATTAAAAGGGGGAGAAACTATTTTTGTGGGATCCAAGTGGAGTAAATTTTTTGATAGATGGGGCTTCTCACCCTATAACATGTTGGTTTGGATCATTCTAAAGGTTAAGGAGATGGAGGTAGAAGTATTTTTTGGCAATTTTACTCCCAGGGAGTATATGTCTTATTTTGTGTTTTCATTATGGCAACAAAGTCATATAAAGTTTTGATAGTAAACTATGAAGTGAAAATTGACTAAGTGTAGAAGACAAAACAGAACAGTGACTTGCAGTCAATTAGGGCATCAACACACATACGTATGATCACATCAGGATATGCACATTCATACTTAAGCTCCATGGTGTGTTATTATGCTTACCCTATACACGCATGGTATGGAATGGAAGTACAAACAAATTACAAGAAGAACAAATACACTGGAAGTCCAGAATATAGAGTATGAAGCTGACGTCATTATTTTTATTAGCGTGTAATATTTTGTTATGTAAAGGCTAAGTGCCTAATGTAGTAAGTTTGTAGTCATTTATTAAACATTGTTGTAAACATGCTTAAGCCATTTTGTTTGGAAGCGTTGTGAATGTTTTTTTTGAGCTGACTAAGGTCTTGTTTATAGTCCCATCTATTCAGGCATAAACATATATATGTAATGTAAAGATATATTTGAAGTGTCAAAGAAATAGTCAGAGAAGATATATAGCAGAGCAGTATGAAGATCTCAGTATGAGATACAACCCTTAAGAAGACAAGAGCATAAGCACATAACTAGAACTGATCAAACATCTATGTCACATACAACAGCTCACTCTTGGGTATAGTGCATATCTATTCTCAAGAGGTTGTAGCCTTCTTTCTCATTGAGTAGTGAGCTTTTGGAAAGTGAGTCCTCACCCCTAACAGGGTTGTTTGTAAAATACTCCTAACAGGGTTGGGCCTTTAACTAGGTCATTGTACTTGAATTGTAAAGACTGCTCTTAATAGGGCAAAGGAACTTTAATAGGTTCATTATACTAGTGCAATATTTGTGGGCACTAATTCCCAATGGGGTTTTCCTCTAATCAAGGTTTCTTTGTAATGATATTATGTGTTATGTGATCTTGTGTTAAGCTTCAAGTGATATATAAATGTTTTATGTTTAAAGTTGCTGAAATTGAATAAATGGCTAAACACTGATTCACCCCCCCTCTCAATGTTTCCAACAATTAGTATTAGAGATCTGGTCCTCACAAAGAAAAGTTTAACCACCTGAGGAGATCATGGATTCAACAAAAGTCAAACATCTAAAAAATAATCTTGAAGCATCCCTTGAATATCTAGACAGATCTGAGAAATAAAATGAGGAACTTAAGCTAAAGGTTGATGGTTCTCAAATGCTTATCAAGAAACTAAGGAAAGATCTGAAAGTTTGCTCTACAAATGATTTGGGAGAAATGATCAAGAAGCTGAACGAAAAAGAACATGTCTTTGAAAGATAAGATAGAAGAATTAAATGATCAAGTAACTGATAGCCTAACAGCTATTGAAGAGAAGAAAAAAGAAAATAAACAGTTAGATGAAGAACTCTTTCAAGTCAATATGAAAATCTTGGAATTGGAAAACATCAAGAATAAGATTGAATCTGAATTATAAGGAGCAAAAGATAAGATAGAAAACTACACACAAGTTTTGATATAATTCAATCACAACTTTATGCACAAAAACTAAAAGGTGATACCACTGGTATGGGATACAGTCTAGCTCAAATTGAGATCAACTCATTACAAGAAAGAAAGAAAGCTCAAACAGAATCTTCAGAAGAAAAGAAAACTGAGAATCATGAAGAGACCAAAGCAGAACCACCAAAAGATAAGCATAAGGAAGTCAACCATACTTTCTATGCCTATAACAAGCATGGAAAGTTGGAAATAGATTTTAAGAATGTAAGATCCTTCAATGGCTATTGTTACTGCTACAATAAGTTTGGTCACAGGGCTATTCATTGCAGAAAAAATCAAAGAAATCAGCCACAACTGAACCAAAGGAATCGAACTCAATTCAATCAGAGAAATCAATCTCAAAGAAACTTGCAAAACATTACATGTCAGATATGTAATTACAATGGACACACAACCAAGAAATGAAACATGATGAATAACAACATCAGACCTCCTATCATTTCTCATTCATGTGGAAAGGCTGGACACATCTCAAGATCCTGCAGATCAAGAACAAAAGGACAAGAGAATCATAAGAAGTCTTTGTTTGAAGAATCAGGAGAAGTCAATTTTGTGGAAGCTAAAGCTAACTCAGATAAAATATGGATCGAAGTAAAGAAGGATAATGAAGATAACGAGGTAGTAGACACGTCCTCAGTGGACGCACCTTCTACTTCTGAATAGTTAACCCTCATGGTCTTAGTGGGAGCTATTCTAGCTCTGAACCCTTGCGTGGCTAGTATACTCACCTCTCAGTCTGTGCCTATGGATTCATGCATGTGATCATGAATTAAGGTTGTATGCATTCATGCATTACCTTTACTTTGTTCAGAACAAAGTTTGAAACTCTCTATGTAAAATGCTTTACGGCAACAAGAATTAAATGCAATTGATATTTATAAATTGGCAAAAGATCTTAAAATAGCTTCACTTTGCATTTGAGATTGAAGCATTCAAAAAGTAGATAGGCATCGACCATCAAAGCACTACAGCTTGAAGGATTAGTTAGTTTGTGAATTGATTATGTTTGGAACAAAACCTTAGCAGTCTTCTCATTTTAGAATCATCGTGAAACCCTACTTAACCAAGTCACAAGTAAGTATGGAAACCCCTGTTATATTTGACATTCCTAAAAGGAAGAGATTTGTCTTTAAGAAGCACCCATTCAAGTCCATACTAGATGATGTTGAAGGAGCATTCTCTAGGATTCTGCTTGGATTTGTACATGTAGAAGACATCCACACATATGTTTATTGCAAGAAGGAAATAGTTGGAGACAAGAGAATTGCATCTCTCATGGGTTCTATGATCAAAACAAACTTTACATTCAAGGATGAATACGTGCATCTCACTAATAACCCTATGTTTGAGTATTCCAATGCGCACAAGTTCTATGAGCCAGAATGGGTGAAGATATTACTGAGAAGGATACATGATGATCTATACTGGATAGGTGAGGTTCTTGTATGCATCATTGCAGATCTAATTCATGAGATGATTGGACTCCCTAAGACTGGACCAGTTCTTCCAACTGGTAAAGATGTTAAGAAACAAGTTGAGCAAGCATGCTTATCCAGGAGTGGTAGGTGTGATATGACAGTCGATCCCGTCAAGGAAGATGACATAAGTCTAGTCACCATGATACTAGGTTATAAATTTCAGCACACAAGTAGACTAAATAGTGTATCTACAACTACTGTCTTAGAAACAATAAAAATGGTGAATGATAATACTTAGTACAACCTATGTGAGATATTGTACACTCAATTGATTGAAAAAATCTGAGTCATTAAGCATGACAAGATAAGGATATTCAGGTTTGGCTCACTAATCATATATCTCTACTTCCACATAGTATGAAAGGTTGAAAATCTCTACCTAGACAAAAGCAAACCCACTATGTCATAGATTTCACTAAAAGCCACATTAGAGAGTAGTGTGAAGGATTCTATGGACATGGACATCAAGACATTTAGAATCAAGATGCAGAAGAGGTTCAAGATATCTGAGAAAATAGTTGAGAAGCACAAAGACACCATATGCGTTCATGGTGGAGACTGACTGTACTTGCATGGAGGCAGTTAAGCCTAGAACAAAATGGGTTCACCCTCTTGGTTATGAAGTTGAAGAACATGTTTTAGAAGGTTATGCACAATTCCTCTTATCTACACCCAAGGATCCCAATGAACCTAGATGGGGTACTTATAGAGAAAAGACAAATCAAGTTGGTTCTATCTTATACAGTGCTGAGAACAAAAGGAAGGCATCTAGGATTACCTCAAGTATCCTAAAATTTCATGGTGTTACACAAGAAGATATTGATAGAGATAGAGAAGCTAAGATAGCCAAAGAACTTGAGAAGACTCCCATAGAAGTAAAAATGGAAAAGACTTATGATATGCCCAAGAAGAAGAAGAAGAAATCAAATGAAGATACATCTGCACCATCAACCACCATTGATCTGGAAGCATCTCCACCATGAGTACCTAGCAAGAAGTCTAGAGGAAGGAAGAAAGCACTCACTAGTCATCCATCCTCAAGAACTACAAGGAGCAAGGTAAAGAACACACAAGCTCCTTCTTAGGTAGGTTTCAGACCTAGTCTTAATTTCTTAAGGAAAAAAAATTGTTAATGAAGGAATACTAGAATCTCTTAAGAATGTATATGACAAATATCAAGAGATAGACAATTCAGAGATTCATTCTATGATCATTTATCACATGATTAAGTTCAAAAGGACAGTATTGGAACTCAAAACTATCATACCAGAAAAGGTATGGAACATACTTTATATGTTAAAGAGGAAAGTAATTGAAGAGGATATGAGGATAAGAGAAGAAACATTGGATAGTCTTCTCTCGGTATGCTCGCATGATGAGAAAGTCATTCTGTTGGATCTAGTAAAGCCACACCTAAGAACCAAAACAAGAATTCTCCATATCGTGAACAAGGAGTATGATCTGGTTGGTGAAGAGACTCATAAATAATTTGAGTGGGTATTTCTAGATAGACATATGTATCCATCAATGACACCTATAGCTAAGGCAACTCCAATTCCTCCTAAACAGGTTGAAGAACCAGTAATTCAGAATGCACCTAAGACAGGTCCATAGGTGTCAGCATCCTCAATTTCAATAGATTCTGATACAACAAAAGATTCAGGGGATACTATAGTGATTGATGATATCAAGATATCTATGACCGCTTCTAATAATGATATGGATAAATTTTAAAAAGCATTTGTAAACTCAGAAGAAACAGAGAAGGCATGCACTAATTATACATCTTTGCAAAAAGATAAAGTTCTCTCTATAGATTCAATAGACTTGAATAAAGAGGAAGATAATCAAAACAATGAGACACCAGTCATGGAGATCCCAGTTAAAAGTGAATGCATGGATACTAGTCATAATACTATATTCACACCATCCATTCAACCATCTACCTCATTGTTGTCAAGTTTAACTCCTGACTCAACAAGTATAGATGCATGGGGAGAAGAAGATTTAATATAGATCAGTGTGCTATCCATGGAAAAATCCAAAGAGAAATAGGTTATGAGAAACCCTCTCTTCTTAGAATCATTAAGCATTTTGAATGACCTAGTGCCTACGGACAAGAAAGTAGCAAAAATTCAATCATTTGATGATGTACATAGCATCCTAACAAGCTTCAAAGCACATTTTACAAGCTTAGTAGAATCAGCCATGAGAATTATAGAAGATGAGTATAAAAAGGGAAGATTAAATGAACTGGTAAAGAACTTTAACTTAGATCTAAACTCATTAAATATTTTTCAGCCTATGTTGAAAGAATTGGCAACAAAAGGTAGGAAGGTTATAGCAAACTGCATGGACAGATGAAAAATCACCTCTGAACACATCAAAAAGATAGAGGAGGAAGATATATTGGTTGAAAGTGTTAGAAAATTAGTTGAAACATCCATGCAAGACATGAACATCTGCAATAGTATCTATCAAGGTCAACTGGACAAGATAGAGAAAGCTAAAATGGAGATCAATAAGATAAGGATCAGGCTGACTCAGTTGAGAAATGCACTTGTGCCCTCCTTAGCAGTTCTGGATGAGAACATCAAACATATTGATGTCACTATTGTCATGTATGATAAAGGTCCATGCATGGATCTGATAAAAATGGAGAAGATCACATATTCTCTATGCGCTCATCTCCAGATAGTCGATATAATGAAGGCATTTTGCTAGCAAGAGATAAAGAATCTTCAGATTGTATATCCAGATGTGTATATGGAGTGAGTATCTAGAAAATTACAAGTTTTTTGACATGTTTGTCATTAATTTCAAAGGGGGAGTAATGTATATAATAAATAAAGTATAGATGAGGAGTAGTGTATATGTTAAAAAGATAAGAATATAAAGTTTTGGGTGTTAGTCAATTTTGAGTAACTTGGCCACATTCCTTTGTTACCATTAATGACAAAGGGGGAGATTGTTGGAAAGTTGACTCCCAGAGAGTATATGGCTTATTTTGTGTTGTCATTATGGCAACAAAGTCATATGAAATTTTGACAGTAAACTATGAAGTGAAAATTGACTAAGTGTAGAAGAAAGAACGGAACAGTGACTTGCAGTCGATTAGGGCATCATCGCACGTGCGTATGATCACATCAGGATATGCGCATTTAGAATTAAGCTCCATGGTGTGTTATCATGCTTACCCTATACACACATGGTAGTGAATGGAAGTATAAACAAATTACAAGAAGAACAAATACACCAGCAGTCCAGAATACAGAGTATGAAGCTGAATTCGTTATTTTGATTAGCTTGTAATATTTTTTTATGTAAAGGCTAAGTGCCTAATATAGTAAATTTGTAATCATGTATTAAAAATTGTTGTAAACATGCTTAAGCCATTTTGTTTGGAAGGATTGTGAATGTTTTTTTTGGGCTGACTAAGGTCTTGTTTTATAGTCGCGTCTATTCAGGCATAAACATATATATGTAATGTAAAGATATATTTGAAGTGTCAAAGAAATATTCCAAGAAGATATATAGTAGAGTAGTATGAAGATATCAATATGAGATAAAGCCCTTAAGAAGACAAGAGAATTAGAGCATAACTGGAACTGATCAGACATTTTTGTCACATACACCAGTTCACTCTTGGATATAGTGCATATCTATTCTTAGGAGGTTGTAGCCTTCTTTCTCATTGAGTAGTGAGCTCTTGGACAATGAGTCCTCACCCCTAACATGGTTGTTTGTAAAATAATCCTAATAGGGTTAGGCCTTTAGCCAGGTCATTATACTTTCATTGTAAAGACTACTCCTAACAGGGAAAAGGAACTTTAACAGGTTCATTATACTAGTGCAATATTTGTGGGTACTAATTCCCACTGGGGTTTTCCTCTAATCAAGGTTTCCCCGTAATCATATTATGTGTTATGTGATCTTGCGTTAAGCTTCAAGTGATATATAAATATTTTATGTTTAAAGTTGTTGAAATTGAATAAATAGCTAAACACTGATTCACTCCCCCCCCCCTCTTAGTGTTTCCAAAAATTGGTATCAAAGCTCTGGTCCTCAGAAAGAAACATTTAACCACTTGAGGAGATCATGGATTCAGTAGAAGTCAAACATCTGGAAAAGAATCTTGAAGCAGCCCTTTAAGATCTAGATAGATCTAAGAAAGAAAATGAGGAACTTAAGCTAAAGGTTGATGGCTCTCAAATGCTTATCAAGAAACTAAGGAAAGATCTGAAAGTTTTCTCTACAAATGATTTGGGAGAAATGGTCAAGAAGCTGAATGAAAACAACATGTCTTTGAAAGATAACATAGAAGAATTAAATGATCAGCTAACTAATAGCCTAACAACTATTGAAGAAAAGAAAAAAGAAAATAAACAGTTAGATGAATAAATCATTTCAGCCAATATAAAAATCTTGGAATTGGAAAACATCAAGAATAAGATTGAATCTAAATTATTAGGAGCAAAAGACAAGATTGACAAACTACACACAAGTTTTGATCTGATTCAACCACAACTTTATGCACAAAAACTAAAAGGTGATACCACTGGTATGGGATATAGTCTAGCTCAAATTGAGATCAACTCATTACAAGAAAGGAAGAAAGCTCAAACAGAATCTTCAGAAGAAAATAAAACTGAGAATCATGAAGAGACCAAAGCAGAACCACAAAAAGATAAGCACAAGGCAGTCAACCATACTTGCTATGCCTGTAACAAGAATGAAAACTTGGAAAGAGATTGTAATAATTTAAGACCCTTTAATGGCTACTATTACTCCTACAATAATTTTGGTCATAGGGCTATTCATTGTAGAACAAATCAAAGAAATCAGCCACAACTAAACCAAATGAATCAAACTCAATTCAATCAGAGAAATAAACCTCAAATAAATTTGCATAAAATTACATGTCATATATGTAATTAAAATGGACACACAACCAAGCAATGCAGCATGATTAATAACAACATCAGACCTCCTATAATTTTTCATTCATGTGGAAAGGATGGACACATCTCAAGGTCCTGCAGATCAAGAACAAAAGGACAAGAGAATCATAAGAAGTCATTGTTTGAAGAATCAGGAGAAGTCAAGTTTGTGGAAGCTAAAGCTAACTCAGATAAAATATGGGTCAAAGTAAAGAATTAAATGAAGAGAACAAGGTAGTAGATGCATCCTCAGTGGATGCACCTTCTACTTTTGAATAGTTGACCCTCATGGTCTTAGTGGGAGCTATTCTAGCTCTGAACCCCTGCGTGGCTGGTATACTCACCTCTGAGTATGCACCTATGGATTCATGCATGTGATCATGAATTAAGGTTGTATGAATTCATGCATCACCTCTACTTTGTTTAGAACAAAGTTTGAAATTCTCTATGTAAACCACTTTACGACAATGAGCCTTAAATGCAATTGATCTTTATAAATTGGAAAAAGATTTTAAAATAGCTTCACTTTGCATTTGAGATTGAAGCATTCAGAAAGAAGATAGGCATCGACCATCAAAGCACTACAACTTGAAGGATTAGTTATTTTGTGACTAGATTACATTTGGAATGAAACCCTAACAGTTGCATCATTTTAGAATCATTGTGAAACCCTACTTAACCAAGTCGCAAGTAAGTATGGAAACCCCTGTTATATTTGACATTGCTAAAAGGAAGAGATTTGTCTTTAATAAGAACCCATTCAAGTCCATACTGGATGATGTCGAAGGAGTATTCTCTAGGACTTTGCTTGGAGTCGTACATATAGAAGACATCTGCACACATGTTTATTGCAAGAAGGAAATAGTTGGAGATAATAGCATTGCATCTCTCATGGGTTCTATGATGAAACTAGACTATACATTCAAGGATGAATACGCGCATATAATTGATAACCCTATCTTTGAGTATTCCAATGCGCATGAGTTCTATGAGCAAGAATGGGTGAAGATATTACTGAGGAGGATATATGATGATCTCTACTGGATAGGTGAGGTTGTTGTCCACATCACTACAAATCAAATTCATGAGATGACTGGACTCTCTAAGACTGGACCAGTTCTTCCAATTGGTAAAGATGTTAAGAAACAAGTTGAGTAAGCATGCTTATCGAGGAGTGATAGGCATGGTATGATAGTTGATCCCTTCAAGGAAGATGACATAAAGCTAGTCACCATGATACTAGGTTATAAATTTCAGCACACAAGTAGACTAAACAATGTATCTGAACCTACTGTCTTAGCAGCAATAAAAATGGTGAATGATAATACTCAGTACAACCTATGTGAGATTTTGTGCACTCAATTGATTGACAACATCTGAGCTATTAAGCATGACAAGATCAAGATATTCAGGTTTGGCTCACTGATCATATATCTCTACTTCCACATAGTAGGAAAGGTTGCAAATCTCTACCTAGACAAAAGCAAACCCACTATGTCATAGATTTCACTAAAATCCACATAAGAGAGTAGTGTGAAGGATTATATGGACATGGACATCAAGACATTCAGGATCAAGATGTAGAAGAGGTTCAGGATACCTGAGAAAATAGTTGAGAAGTACAAAGACACCATATGCTTCATGGTGGAGACTGACTATACTTGCATGGAGGCAGTTGAGCCTAGAACAAAATGGATTCACCCTCTTGGTTATGAAGTTGAAGAACATGTTTTAGAAGGTTATGCACAAGTACTCTTATCTATTCCCAAGGATCCCAATGAACCTAGATGGGGTACTTACAGAGAAAAGAAAAATCAAGTTGGTTCTGTCTTATACAACACTCAGAACAAAAGGAAGGCATCTAGGATTACCTCAAACATCCTAATAGTTCATGGTGTTACAAAAGAAGATATTGATAGAGCTAGAGAAGCTAAGATAGCCAAAGAACTTGAGAAGACTCCCACAGAAGTAAAAATGGAAAAGACTGATGATATGCCCAAGAAGAAGAAGAAGAAATCAAATGAAGATACATATGTGCCATCAACCACCATTGATCTAGAAGAATCTCCACCATCAGTACCTAGCAAGAAGTCTAGAGGAAGGAAGGAAGCGCCCACTAGTCATCCATCCTCTAGAACTACAAGGAGTAGGGTAAAGAACACACAATCTCCTCCTGAGGTAGGTTTCAGACCTATTCTTAATGTCTTAAGGAACATAATTAATAATGAAGGAATACTAGAATCTCTCAAGAATGTATATGATAAATATCGAGAGATAGACAAGTCAGAGATTCATTCTATGATCATTTATCACATGATTAAGTTCAAAAGGATAGTATTGGAACTCAAAACTATCATACCAGACAAGGTATGGAACATAATTGATATGTTAAAGAGGCAAGCAATTGAAGAGGATATGAGGATAAGAGAAGAAACATTGGATAGTCTTCTCTCGGTGTGCTCGCATGATGAGAAAGTCATTCTGTTGGATCTAGTAAAGCCACACCTAAGAAGCAAAACAAGAATTATCCATATCATGAACAAGGAGTATGATCTGGTTGGTGAAGATACTCATAAAGCATTTGAGATAATATTTTTGGATAGACATATGTATCCATCAATGATGTCTACAGCTAAGGCAACTCTATTTCCTCCTAAACAGGTTGCAGTACCAGTAATTCATAATGAACCTAAGACAGGTCCACAAGTGTTAGCGCCCTCAGTTTCAATAAATTCTAATACAACAAAAGATTCAAGGGATACTATAGTGATTGATGATATCAATATATCTATGAATGCTTCTGATAATGATATGGATAAATTTGAAAAAGCATTTGTAAACTTGAAAGAAACAGAGAAGGCATGCACTGATGATACATCTTTGCAACAAGATAAAGTTCCCTCTATAGATTCAAAAGACTTGAATAAAGAGGAAGATAATCAAAACAATGAGACACCATTCATGGAGATACCATTTAAAAGTGAATGCATGG
Organism: Thuja plicata; assembly: GCA_018584345.1. Taxonomy (NCBI): domain Eukaryota; kingdom Viridiplantae; phylum Streptophyta; class Pinopsida; order Cupressales; family Cupressaceae; genus Thuja; species Thuja plicata. The sequence goes on along the minus strand of MU228320.1, from coordinate 2,382,928 downwards.
ATACTAGTCAGAATACTATATTCATACCATCCATTCAACCATCTACCTCATTGTTGTCAAGTTTAACTCCTGACTCAGCAAGTCTGGATGCATGGGGAGAAGAAGATTTAATAAATATTAGTGTGCTATCCATTGAAAAAGCCAAAGAGAAATAGGTTATGAGAAACCCTCTTTTCTTGGAATCAGTAAAAATTTTGAATGACCTAGTGCCTACGGACAAGAAAGTAGCAAAAATTTAATTAGTTGATGATGTAGACAACATCCTAACAAGCTTCAAAGCACATTTTACAAGCTTAGTAGACTCAGCCACAAGAATTGTAGAAGATGAGTATAAAAAGGGAAGATTAAATGAATTGGTAAATAACTTTACCTTAGATCTAAATTCATTAAAGATTGGTCAGTCTATGTTGAAAGAATTGGTAGCAAAAGACAGGAAGGTTATAGCAAATTGCATGGATAGATGCAAACTCACCTTTGAACACATCAAAAAGATAGAGGAGGAAGATATCTTTGTTGACAGTGTTAGAAAATTAGTTGAAACATCCATGCAAGACATGAACATCTACAATAGTATCTATCAATGTCAACTGGACAAGATAGAAAAAGCTAAAATGGAGATCAATAAGATAAGGATCAGGCAGAATCAGTTGAGAAATGCACTTGCACCCTCCTTAGTAGTTCTGGATGAGAACATCAAACATATTGATTTCACTATTGTCATGTATGATCAAGGTCCATGCATGGATCTGATAAAAATGGAGAAGCTCACATATGCTCTATGCGCTCATCTCTAGACAGTCGATACAATGAAGGCATTCTGGCAGCAAGAGATAAAGAATCTTTAGATTGTATATCCAGATGTATATATGGAGTGAGTATCTAGAAACTTACAAGTTTTTTGACACCTTTTTCATTAGTTTCAAAGGGGGAGTAATGTATATAATGAATAAAGTATATATGAGGAGTAGTGTATATGTTAAAAAGATAAGAATATACAGTTTTGGGTGTTAGTCAATTTTGAGTAACTTGGCCAAATTCCTTTGTTGCCATTAATGAAAAAGGGGGAGATTGTTGGAAAGTTGACTCCCAGGGAGTATATGGCTTATTTTGTGTTGTCATTATGGAAACAAAGTCATATGATTTTTTGACAATAAACTATGAAGTGAAAATTGACTAAGTGTAGAAGACAGAATAGAACAGTGACTTGCAGTCGATCAGGGCATCAATGCACATGCGTACAATCACATCAGGATATGTGCATTCAGAATTAAGCTCCATGGTGTGTTATTATGCTTACTGTATACATGCATGGTATGGAATGGAAGTATGGACAAATTATAGGAAGAAAAAATACACCAGCAGTCCAGAATACAGAGTATGAAGCCGACTTCATTATTTTTATTAGCGTCTAATATTTTTTTATGTAAAGTCTATGTGCCTAATGTAGTAAGTTTTTAATCATGTATTAAACATTTTTTTAAACACACCTAAGCCATTTTTTTTGGAAGCATTGTGAATGTTGTTTTTGGGCCAACTAAGGTCTTGTTTATAGTCGCGTCTATTCAGGCATAAACATATATATATATATATATATATATATA
>MU228320.1:2357506-2376555 GCA_018584345.1 Thuja plicata | reverse complement strand
GTTTGTTTGTTTGTTTGTTTGTTTGTTTGTTTGTATGTATGTATGTATGTCTAAATTCTTTAATACTTGTGTGTATCTTCGTATAGACCTATAAAACTTTAATGACAGACATATTTCATATACCTTTTTTATTTAAACAAATATTAATTAGTTGTGTCTCTTCTTTATTTATGTTAACTTTTAAATCAAGCCTTTTCTTTTAAACCTAATTGCACCTTTCAACAAAAACCTTTATATGATATATTTCAACCTCTTTTTAATTTATACTATCGTTTCATTATATTATTATTTGTAATTAAAATTTTTATCTTTTCATAACGATAATTATGAACTACTATTCATAACTTTCTATTAATCATTTTCACCTTTGAAGTAATTGTGGTATTATGTTTTAAACAAACCACCACTCTTTAATCTTAATTAATCTACATAACATAACATTGTATTAGATTAGTGGGTGCCATTTTTAATAATTATTAGCTCTTATCTAGATTGTTTATTGACATCCAAGGATTTTTGACCAAAAAATACTTAATGGATGATTGCTGCTTTATTACCAAGAACAAGAAAGCATGTGACTAACGTGTGTGTGTGTGTGTGTGTGTGTGTGTGTATACCCCAAGATGAGAATGATAAATCACTCTATAAAATGAAATGAAAGTTTTTAATAATGTCCATGAGGCCAAACAACCTATGGGACCAATAGGTAGACAACAAAAAAATGAACGAGTGGAAACCAAGCACAGCTAAGAACAATGTGTTTCTTTTAGCTTGCCAATTTTTTACTTTAATGACTAAAAATTAATGAAGTCTGTACACCTCTAAATGAAGCTTGCATATTTTTTATTGACTATAGATGAGGCGACCATGACATGACACCAAAGATGTTAATGAGCACAAGGAAACATACACCATGATGAGCCCTGAATTGTTGATAGAATGCCTCACAAGGATGTCATATCATGGTATACAATCATCACGGAGGGAAAATGGTTTGTTGAGAAGGCCTCAAACATTACTTGAAAATGCAACTAGTAGATGTAAAACCAAATTCAATAACCTATGCCAACATCTTTCCTGACAGGGATAATAATGGAAGCTCTGAAACATGGGCATGAATAAACATGCACACCCCCCACAAAAAAAACAAAACAAAAACCACCCCCTCCTCCTCTTAGAGTATATAATTATATAAATGAGGAGCATGTAGATGGTTTCACAACTGATTTCTTACTCCTCTCCTCCAAAAGATCACATTCCTTCAATGCTAACCATTGCATCTGATCTCTCCACTTTCCTTCATGTAATCACACTTTAACATAGTTTGTTTCTGTTTATTTGTTTGGACATTAAATAAGATCCCAATGTTGTCCTTACACAATTTTAAAAGTTTATATAATCCACTGGTGAATGAATAGAGATTTTTATATTTTGATAACAAGTTATTTTTTCCACCTATTACTTATTATTGAGAAAATGCATACTTGTTAATGTTGATTGTTGTTATTGTCATGGCTTATCTTCAATGATGTGTCATTATTCTCCTTTAAGATAGGTTTTGCACCTTATCACATACTAATTATTTCTATGTTTGGAAACTTTTCTTGTTTCATGCTAATAATCTTTCTTTTCAACATCAATCTTACTCATAAACCTTCAATCATCAATGTCTACTTTGATGATTTCCTTCCTTGAGTGCCTTCATTTCACATCCAAGAATCATAGAAAGTGAGTGGCATTACATAGTAGATTAGACAAATTTTATGTTAATAAATAATTCCCCCAATTTAACAAGGTTATAGCTGGATCTAGTGTGAAGGTCATCCCATACACCTTATCTGATCACCACCCTATTCTGGCCTAGATCTATCACAATGGTGTACCCCCAACATATCTCTATAGGAGATATTATTTTGCAATCAATTCCATCTTGTCAGAAGATGAGGATGTCGTGAATGCATGTTTCATTATAAGGTGGCTCAATAAATGGATTCCTAGGAAATATAGCGCTATTGAAAGGTGGACACAAAATACTAGAAGTTGGAAAGTGTTATTTCAAGTTGTGGGGAGAAAGAAGGATAAAGATGTTAGGAGGAAGGAAACATATATGTATAATAGGTTAGAAATGGATAAAGATTCCCTATAGAAAGACCTATTTAATCAAGATGCTAATGAGATTCTCAATCAAGCAAGAAATTCCCTACCAAGGATATAGAATAAAAAAATCCAAGCGGCCAAAATAAGAGCTAGGGTGAATTATTTAAATCATGGGGAAAAATGGTCCAAGTTCTTCTTTTAGTTACTTAAAATAAAAGAGGCCAAGGAGAGGATGGAAAATATTTGGGAGGGTAGAGATAACCTCACAGATCAAACTAATATTTTGAAAGCTTTGACCCAATTTTATAGAAAATTATTTACATCAAAAGATGAGGGGTTGAATAAGGAGAGGCATAGGGGTAGAATACGTAGAATTGTCCCAAATAAAGTCAGTAAGGATGATTTTGATTTACTAGATAGAGAGATTAATTTGGAAGGATTTAACAATGCCATATTGACCCTAAGAAATGACAAGGCTCCAAGACCAGACATGTTACTTGTAGAGTTCTACAAAAGTAATATTAAATGGATTGTGAATGAGCTTAAAAAAAGTGTATACAGAATCCATATTATAGGGGTCATTAGGCAGAGATATCAATAGTGGTCTCATAAAATTTATTCCTAAGCATGGGGATAAATCCCTTATTAAGAATTCAAGATCAATTATGTTACTAAATGTATCGTACAATATACTATCTAAAGTCTTAACCAAAATGTTAGAGGATATCTTACCCAAAGTGATCAATCCCTTGCAAACTGGATTTTTTAAAGGTAGATACATATTGAGAAACCTCCTTACCTGTTGGGAATTTATGAGATAGGATAAGGACTCCACTAGAATTTGAGCATTCTACTTATTGATTATGAGAAATCATATGATAGAATAGAGTGGAACTTAATCTTCATGATGATGGAGAGTGTGGGGTTTCCTAGATTTTTTTCGTCAAATGGTACAAACTTTAATGAAGGATGCAAGTGATATTGTGGAAGCAAATGATTGAAAATCAGAGTGCTTTGGCCTATCTAGATTTATTAGAGAGGGGCGTCCATTAGTGCCTACCATATTTTTTATATAAAAAGAAGCACTATACTATATCCTAAGGGATGCCACCCTATCACCAAGAGTATGTGGAGTTAACCTTCCAACTGGAGAAGATCTCACAAACGTATAGTTTGCAGATGACATTTCCATATTTATTGAGTTGGAGGAAAATAACCTAGGTTATTTAATGGCTAAGATGGATATATTCTATGAAGCATCTGAAAGTAAAATATCTATCCCAAATTCTAATATGTTAGGGTGGGATGATAAACCTCCTCCTTAATTTTTTAAGTACTCTTTATCATGGGGGGACCATGTAGATTAACAGATGAATATCTAATGGAGATGATGAAGACCGAGTGATACTAAGTATCATGATTGTAGAAATGGTTAGATCAGTTGTTGTTTTGTCATTGATGTCAAGTAATTGATTAATTAATTTTTATTGTGTTACCATATCTTAAGATGTTAAATGGGTGACAAATACAGATTAGACAATGATGAAGTAATGATGTTATAGTTTTTTTCTACTATACATTTAATGTTATCAAATTAGTACATTTGATTGATCAAGTCAAGAACTGCAATGAATTGAGTCATGACTGAAAGAGATACTTTACCAAGCTAGATTGAGTCAGTCGGTAGAATGTTATGTGAGTTGGTTATAGTTACCAAGCACCGAGCATCAAGAATGAGTTAGACATCGAGTAGTGATGAAGTCAGTTAATGAATTATAAGGCAAGTTTTACCGAGTTTAGTATATTGATATTAAATGATGATTTAATGCAAAGCGATGATGAGATGGATGAGGAAATGATTTAAACGAAGTTTTTTACAAGATCTACAAATGGGAAAATTCAATATTGAAGATCTAAGGAAGAGATCAAGAAGTTAAACAGAAAAGTGAAAGTTCCAAGAAAAGTTACAAGTTCAGAGGTAAAAGTGACATAGTTTACTGAGTTGAGAAATTTGAAGAAGATGATCGAACCACTGAGCACAAAGGAAATTAAGGAGATTAAGAGGCAAAAGTATGTCTATATAAGGAATGAAAATTACATGGAGTGTAAGGCTACTGGCGAATTGAAAATAGAAGGAAAGAAGATGAAGAACAAAGAAAGACAGATCAAACAATTTATAGTCTAAGAAAGAGATCAATGGAGTATGTGATGTCATTATTCAGTTGACCATAAAGGATCTGATCCAAGCATAGTGAGTTACTAATTTTTATAGATCAAAGTTTACTATTGCTTATTAATATTTGTAAAAGAGAAATCTCTTAACCGACTGGATTTAACCATCCTATTTGTAAAAAATAGAGTCAGGTGACATTCCAAAAGAGTGTTTGAAGACCTCTAACAAGGCCACTCCTAATAGGGTGAAGATCTTAATATATCTAATGTAAATCCCCTAATAGGGTCACATTTAGCAAATGTGTTTGTAATCTTTAACAAGATAAGTTCTTAATCGAGCATACTTCAGAAGGGTACATTTTTGCTGTGGGTTACAATTCCAACATAGGTTTTTCCCAAATTGGTTTCCTAATTAAATCTGGTTTCAATGAGTTATATCATGTGTTAATGAGTTAATCTGATGTTTCCAAGTTTGAATTATTGATTGTTGTTTATGTTATTTGGTGAATTGGTTATTTACTGTATTCAGTACTTACCAAATGAATTAGTGAGTTCTATTTTAAGAGTTTAAGTTTGATTTGTCAGATTCACCCCCCCTTAGTGGGACCAACAATTGGTATTAGAGCTTTGTTACTCTGAAGTGATAAGTTTAAAGGACTTGAGTTAAGATCTCAAGATGTATAAGAGGGAAGCACCAAAGCTTAATAGGGATTATTTCTCTACATGGAAAAGTAAAATGAGGTTGCATGTGTATGGAGTAGGAGAAAATTCACTTTACTATCTTGAGAATGAATATATAACACTAACTACTCCACCTTTGACTATCAGTGAGAAAAGATAGAAACATGAGCATACACATGTTATGATTGAGATTGAATCTACACTTACCGACCAGGAATATGATGAGCTTGATGGTTGTACTACTATGAAACAGATGTGGGATAAGATTGTTTTAACCTATGATGGAGATCAACATTTTTAGAAGGATAAAGAAGAAATTTTGAGAGGAAAATTTGACTCTATGAGGATGAAGGAATGAGAGAACATAATACAATATAGTACAATAATTAAGGAGACAATTAATTCTATAAGAGGAGCTGGTGGTATCATAATAGAGGATGATGTGACAATAAAAATGTTGAGAACTTTGCTACCAAGTTATGCTATTCATGTATCTGCTATACAAGAGCTAAGATCTATACCCCAGATGAATGTTTCACTGGATGCCACTATTGGTAAGTTAAATGCATTTGAGCTTAATGATTTTGACAATAGTGTGCCTGTTATTTCTAAGGTTGAATTGATTGGAAAAGATAGAGAATTTGTTGCTAGAGATGGTTATTTGAGTAGTGCTAGTGAGAAATTTTATAGTTGCACTGAAGGACTTGAAGAGATATTTAATGAATGTGATGAAAATGAAAGAGAATTTGAAGATTTGTTAGATAGAAGGATAAAAAGAGGCAAAGGAAAATACCGAGGTAAGTTACCCTTGAATTGTTTTAATTGTGATAAAATTGGTCACTTTGCATCCAACTATCCAAAAAATGATAAGAAGGAAAAGAAAGATAAGGACAATACATAAAAATAGATTTAGGAGATACAGAGACTACAAAAAATAGTAAGAAATATTTTTATATTGATAATGAAGGACAAAGAGATGATGATTCTATTGAGAGAAATGAGTAAAAAGAAGTGCTTTATGTTGCTATAAAAGTTGATTCTAATGAAGAAGAACCTAGAGCCCTAATATCACAAGTAAGTAAGAATGAAACATGGATTATAGATAGTGGTTGTTCACATCACATGATTGGTGACACACTTAAGTTTATTTCCTTGGAAAAAAATGATGGAGGTTATGTTAGATTTGATAATGATGCTCCATATCCTATGAAAGTAAAAGGATCTATAATTCTACTGAATAACATAAGATGTGATGATGTCTATTGAGTTGAAGGATTAAAGTATAACCTTTTGAGTGTTGCACAACTAAACAATACACATCACCAACTAGAATTTCAATATGGAAGAGTGAAAGCATTTGATGAGAAGAGAAATTTGATTGCTACTAGAGAACAATCTAAAGGTAATCTATCTTATCTTGATACTTCTATGAAGAGTTTCCTATTTGATAAAGTTGAAGATGTTTGGTTATGGCACAAAAGCCTTTGTCATGTTAATTTTGAGAACTTAATCAAAGTGAGTAAGAAGAATAGAGTAAGAGATCTATCGAGACTTCAAAAACCAAAGAATGCTATGTGCAGAGAATGCTAGATGGGTAAGATGACTAAATATAGTTTTGCAAGCAATACTTATGTTACACAAGGTAATTTGGATTTAGTTCATACCGATTTATGTGGACCGATGAGAACTCAAAGTTATTATGGAGACAGATATTTTATTTAAGTTGTGGATGATTATTCAAGAATGATGTCTGTAATGTTCTTAAAAGAAAAATATGATGCATTTCAAATGTTTAAGTGGTATTAGGCTCGATTTGAAAAATGAACTGGAAGAGAGTTGAAATGTCTAAGGTCCAACAAAGGAGGTGAGTTTACTTCTGACGAGTTTACATTTTTTTTTTGTAATAAGAATGGAATCAAGAGACAGTTGTCAGCACCAAAGACACCACAATAGAATGAGATTTCTGAGAGAATAAATAGATCCATTGTTTATTGTGCTAGGACACTGATGATTGAAAAAGGAGTTTCACAGAACTTCTAGAGGGAAGTTGTGAGTACTTCTGTTTACACATTGAACTGAGTATAAATGAAGAAAGGTGCCAAAAAGACACCTTATAAAATCTGGTATGATCACAAACCTAATGTTAGTTACTTTAAAATATTTGGGAGAAAATGCTATATTATGAAATATTCTAGAGAAGGAAAGTTTGATTCAAAAGGAGATGAAGGGATATTATTAGGATATTCTACAAAGAGTAAAGCCTACAAATGTTTGAACAAGGTTACTTTTAAAATGGTGGAAAGTAAAAATGTGAAAATTGATGAATTTTCAGAAAGGAATGAAGAAGATAGTAAGATGGAACCTGATGAATATGAGAATTTCATATATGTACAAAATGATGCACCTGAAACTTTACTCAGAGCACCTACCAAGGAGGAAGATGAACAAGAAGTTCCACAACTGAATGTTGATATTGATGAACCGAGACCTACCAAGCCTATTTTGGAAAAGTATGTGAGAAGGCACCATTCCCCAAGCAAGATTAATGGAAATAAGGAAGCTGGATAGATGACAAGGAGCAAGGCCAGAGACAATGCATGTTTGATATCTTCATTTGAGCCGAAGAAAGTTATGGAAGCACTGGATAATAAAGATTGGATGAAAGATATGAAGGAAGAGTATGATCAAATTGAGAAGAACAAAACATGGACTTTAGTACCCATACCTAAAGAAAAAAATGTTATTGGTACTAAATTGATTTTTAGAAACAAACTGAATGAGCATGGAGAAGTTATTAGAAATAAAGCTAGATTGGTTTGAAAAGGTTATGCACAAGAAGAAGGAATTGAATATGGAGAGAATTTTGCACCTGTTTCTATACTGGAAGGAGTTAGAATACTTCTAGCATATTCTTCTTACAAAGTATTCAAGGTATATCAGATGGATATTAAGTCTATAATTCTTAATAGGATACTTGAGGAAGAAGTATACATACATAAACTTGAGGAATTCATTGAGAACACAAACAAGAACAAGGTATGTAAGTTACATAAAGCTTTATATGGATTGAAAAAAGCACCCCAAGCATGGTATGAGAGACTGCACTCTTATCTAATCAAAATAGGATTTCAAAGAACAAGTGATAATAGTAATGTTTACTTGAAATGTGACAGTGATAATAAAGTTTTGATTGCTGAAATTTTTGTTGATGATATTATAATTGGAGGAAATGACACTTTATGTAAAGGATTTGCTGATGAAATGAGAAAAGAGTTTAAGATGTCAATGATTGGAGAGATTAAGTTCTTTCTAGGTCTACAGATACAACAAGTTAATGGAGGAATCTATATTACACAAGCCAAGTATATCAAAGAGATTCTTAAAACTTTTGGTATGGAGGATTCCAAACCTGTTGGAACACTGGTGATTACTAGATGTAAATTATCTAAAGAGGGTGAAACACAAGAGGTGGATAAAACTCTTTACCGATCCATGATTGAAAAATTGTAGTATGTTGTTCACAAAAGACCTGATATAGCACATGTTGTTGGAATTGTTCCAAGATTTTCTTCTAATCTGAAGGAAACACATATGTCTGCAGTAAAAAGAATTTTGAGATACCTTAAAGGCACATAAGATTTTGGTTTACTATACAAGAAAGAAGGTAATTTTGATCTGCAAGTATACACTCATGCTGATTGGGCTAGAAATATTGATGACAAAAAAAGTACTAGTAGAGGCACATTCTTTCTAGGTGAAAGATTGGTTACATGGTTGAGAAAGAAATAAAGTTATATTTCACAGTCTACTGCCAAGGCTGAATATGTTGTTTCTGCTATTAAGTGTGCAAACATAGTATGGATTAAGCAATTACTTGAAGGTATGCAAGAAGAGACCATAGATTCGGTTAAATTTTTTTTTATAATAGAAGTGCTATTAACATATCAAAGAACCCGGTTATGCATTCAAAGACCAAGCACATTTCTATCAAGTATCACTACTTGAGAGAGAAAGTTCAAGAGAAGAATGTGAAATTGAAATATGTGAATTCAAAGGAACAATTCGCTGATATCTTTACAAAGCCACTACCTAATGATGCTTTTGAGTATCTAAGAGGTAAATTAGGGGTTCTTCCCCTATCCAATGTTCACTAAGGAGCATGAAGCATGTTGCATCAATTATATATTTTATTAGAATATCTATTTCTAAAATGATGTTAGTATGCCACACTTTAGGTGATTCCTAAAGTTGTGAAAATATTTTTGTATGTAATGTTTTATGAGTACATGTCAGGTATAATCCACTATTGAAACAAGTTTTTAGGAGTATGAATTTTTGGCATTGTTTTCAAAGAGAGAGAAGAATGAATTTATGACATTTATCTATAGAGAGATATTGAAGGAGAAGAATGAATTGAAAATATTTACTCATGAAGGATTCCGAATGCATGTTACAGAAACATAAGATTTATCCAAGAGGGAGATTCAGATCAAATAGATCAAAGTGGAAACATATATATCAACTCAGAGGGAGTATAATTATGTATTTCAGAGCTTCCATCATCAATTGATATAACACTATTATAGTGTTTGCCATCAATTCAAAAGAGGGAGATTGTTGATTAACTGATGAATATATGATGGAGATGATGAAGACCGAATGATACCAAGTATCATGATTATAGAAATGGTTAGATCAGTTGTTGTTTTGTCATTGATGTCAAGCAATTGATTAATTGATTTTTATTGTGTTACCATATGTTAAGAGGATAATTTAAACAGGTGAAAAATACAAATTAAACAATGATGAATTAATAATGTTATAGTTTTTTTCTACTATACATTTGATGTTACCAAACCGGTACATTTGATTGATCAAGTCAGAAACTGGATTGAATTGAGTCATGATTGAAAGAGATAATTTACCAAGATAGACTAAGTCAGTTGGTAGAATATTATGTGAGTTGGTTACAGTTACTGAGCACCGAGAATGAGTTAGACACTGAGTAGTGATGAAGTCAGTTACCGAGTTGTAAAGCAAGTTTTACCAAGTTCAGTATTTTGATATTAAATGATGATTTAATGCAAATCTATGATGAGTTGGATGAGGAAATGAATTAAATTAAGTTTGCTACAAGATCTACAAATGGGAAAATTCAATATGAAGATCTAAGGTGGAGATCAAGTGGTTAAACATAAAAGTTAAAGTTATAATAAAAGTTACAAGTTTCGAGGTAAAAGTGACATGGTTTGCAGAGTTGAGTAATTTGAAGAAGATGATTGAATGACTGAGAGCAAAGGAAGGACAATCAAATTAAGGAGATTAAGAGGAAAAAGTATGTATATATAAGGAATAATAATTACATGGAGTGTAAGGCTACTGGAAAATTGAAAAGAGAAGGAAAGAAGCTTAAGAATAACATTTAGCGAGAAGAACAAAGAAAGAAAAATCAATGAATCTACAGTCTGAGAAAGAGATCAATGGATTATGTGATTCCAGTATTCAATTGAGCATAAAGGATCTAATCCAAGCATAGTGAGTTACTAATTTTTACAGTTCAAAGTTTACTATTGCTTATTAATATTTGTAACAGATAAATCTCTTAACCAAGTGGATTGAACCAGCCTATTTGTAAAACCTAGACTTAGGTGACATTCCAAAAGAGTGTTTGAAGACCTCTAATAGGGCCGCTCCTAACAGGGTGAAGATCTTAACAGATCTAAGGTAAATCCCCTAGCAGGGTCACATATAAAAAATGTGTTTGTAATCTTTAATAGGATAAGTTCTTAACCAAGCATACTTGAGAAGGGTACATTTTTATTGTGGGTTACAATTCCCATAGAGGTTTTTCCCAAATTGGGTTTCCTCATTAAATTTGGTGTCAATGAGTTATATCATGTGTTAATGAGCTAATCTAATGTTGATAACTTTGAATGATTGATTTTTTCTTATGTTATTTGGTGAATTGGTTATTTACTGTATTCAATAATTACCACATGAATTGGTGAGTTCAATTTTAAGAGTTTAAGTTTGATTTGTCTTATTCACCCTCCCTCTCAGCAGGACCAACAGACCAAAGCAAAAAGTCAAATACTTGGGCTTCCCCTTTTCTATATGTACTGATTTAAAGAAAATGTGGGAGTGGATTAAAGAGAATATTAATAAGAATCTTAGAAAATGGAAAAAAACAATATCTTTTATTGGCTAGAAGGTATCAAGTGTGTCTGAAGATATTATCTTCATATAACATATAATACAAATATGTTTGGCTTTTAAATTAATATCAAATCAATCACATATAAAATAAGATTAGAGACTACCTTTTGTTTGATGGAAAGGGTGTTAAAAAGAGGCATGATTTGAGACGTGATTGGTGTACTATGAGTAAAAGTAAAGGAGGGCTAGGGTTGAAAGACCTTAGAATATAGGGGTTGGCACTTGCAACCAAATTGATTTGACTAGAACCATGGAAATGTTTGGTTAAACATAATTGAAGTAAAGCAGTCTCTTATAAAGGACCTTCATGGAAGGATTTACACCTATGTGATCTTATTGCTAGCTTATTTCCTATTAAAGTATTGGGATCATATGTGTTTAAATCTATATGGAAAGGCTAGGAAAATGTAAGGCAACCTATAACACATAATGAGATTATATCATAAGGGAATAAAATATGTGGTGAAAGGTCAGTGTGGTGGAACTTAAAATATAGAGATAAGCCTCTGGAATTATTACAAGGTTGTTCAAAAAAATCATGGGAAATGAAGGGAATCAAAATGTTTGCAAACATCATTAAAATGGGCATGTAATGGGTTGGGAAGAAATCGGTCAAAATTTTGATATTCCACTAGTTGAGTGAAGAACTTATTCAGTACTTAGGGAGGCATGTAACTCCTTGTCCCTTCCCAAACCATGTGAAATTTATAACAATATATTTACCTCCTACAAATGGTTTGATGGGTTACCTCTCCCCTTTGTGAAAGTTAAGAATATTTACTCCTTTCTCACTGACAGTGAATGCATTTTCAATCATGTGAACTCTTATTGGAGTGTAAACCATGATCCCTCCTCTTGGAGAAAAAATTTTGAGAAGATATGGGATAATCTTGAGGAACCAAAAAACAAGTGCTTTATGTGACATTTATCCTTCACAGATTACCAATAAAGAAACCTAATGGGGGACATATAATACTTGTATCTTCTGCAGAACACCAGAAACTATGAATCGTCTATTCTTTGACTATTTATTTTGTAAAGAAGTATATAACATTTTTGGTATTTTTGTAAATGTTAATATCAACATTATTGAGATAGTTTTTGGTTATGTTTGGAGCCTCGGGAAGGATTTAAATATCTTTTGATTTATTTTTTCTATTGAAATTTTATGGCTTATTGGAATTTTAGAAATGATAATGTTTTCAGTGGAAGGTCAGATAGAGATCTTACTGAGCCTCTGAGGAGACTCATATTTCATAACATTGATGTGCACATCACATTCACTATCAAATTAGCAAGGAAAAAGTTTGAAAAGGCTTCTACAAGATGGGAAACTTAGGATTTTCAAGTGGGAAGTCTCCCGTGGGTTCACATGGCCTAGAATTTTTGAGAAGTATCCCTTTGAGGTTGTACTAGCCAATTTCATAGTGGAGCTGAATGAGCATCATGAAAGAGAGAGAAAGATAACTAATGCAACAATACCAGTGACAACAGTTCCTCTTGCAGTGGTTCTGGGTGCTGATATTCTAGTGGCTTAGGTGGTGGTTCACCCATACATTGATTTCATACAAAAATACAAAGAAATGCATTGGATGGAAGGTCGATTGGGCTAGACAACATGGGTAGAAAGAAAGGGAGATGTCAAAGACCCAAAGGGTGTGATCCAGTGATAACAAATGCAATCCTTATTATTGTCTTTTTTATGTTTCATAGTAGATATTATAGCTAGTTATGTAACACTATATCTAATAAAAAAATGTAAAATATATTATATAAGAGTCTTATATAGCTTATAGATGGATCTAAATCGAGAATGATACTTTGTAATGGTATTCTAAATGATAAGTAATAGAAAAATAAATAAATAAATTTTATTATATTTTTATTAAAATACTAGAATAATCAAAACTAAATTTAGAACAAAGTCAAAATTAAATCTCAATAACTTTAATTTTTCTCTATACATCACATAATTTAATAAAATATATTTTAATATGATCTTTGCTATTTTTTAAATTTCATGTTTGTTGTATTAATTTTTTATATTTTATATTTTTTTGTCTTTTAAGTTACATCTTTTGATTAATTAAATATTAATAATTTTTTCAAAAATTAATTACTCATAAAATATTGTTTCCAACTTTAGATGGATTTTTTAGAAATTAATATCATGAAAAAAATCTTTCAAACAAGTTTTATAATTTCTACAAATTACACTGAACAAAATAATAAAATATCATAAATTTTTATAGCCAAGTTAGATGCATTATTTCAATATTGAAAAAATACAATAATGAGGAGGGAAAAAATAAATAAGTAAACAAATATATAATATTAAGTTAATAGTGGTCATTTCAACATAAGACCACTAGATTGAGTGTATATATGCTCATTTTCATGCATTACAATAATGAAATTTTATGATTTCCAATTCAAAGTTTCATACATATTACGCAAGCTTTGTAAACATAGTGTTGCAAGTCCGGTATCAAAATGTGAAGCAAGATTTGTTAGAGGTGGCATGCAACCTTTTTCATATAGATAATATAATTGCTCATCACTCCCATGAATTTTTATATTGGCAATAATATTAGCTTTCTTTTTTTAAAGAGAGTTGGGCATCTTCAAACAAAAACAAAAGTTGTTCAATAAGTTTTGCATCAATAATTTCTTGGATCCCATTTTCGTTTCTAATTGATGCCATTTTAGAAATTATCTTACAACTCTCTATTAAAAAATCTTCATAAAAGATAATATTGTGAAGTATGCGACAAGTCTCTCTAAGGATAAACTTCCAAATCTTATCTTGGTCTTCATTGGTTGATTTAGTTGATGGTAATGTTGGTTGTTTCTCATGGCTACTTGAGCTCTCACTTGAACAACTAATGTGTTAACCATGACTCATATGTTGTATAGGTGCTACTTGTTTATTTTTTGTGGAGGTAATTGAGGGTGGTGTTGTTTGTCATCTATGGCTACTAGTTTCTCCTCTTAAATAACTATTGTGTTGGTTACAATCCATGAGATGCATGAGATCTTCTAGTTTTGGCAACACAAGACTAGTGACAATATTCTTTAAACTATTATTAGTGCTACCCACAATGGTGGCAATGTTTCTTCTAGCATGGTGGATAACATGTTGAGATGTATGACGGCTAAAAAGCTCTAAAAACTTTTTACAAATTCCCATTGCAACAAATTCTCTACCATCACAAAATTTTGCAACAATAAAAGAAGATTTTACTAGAATGGCTTCTTCTTTGTCAAGGTTAAGAAGGTCAAGTAATTGAGGAAGAAAAGGGTTCAAGTGTTGAAGTGGAGGATGTGGTTCATGAATGAATAAGGTACATATCAAAGATACAGTAGTTGAGATGGTTGGGGTGGAGAACATAGGGAGATTATAAATTATAGTATTAATGACCTCTCCATTTCCTAATACAAAGTCTCTACCACGAGGAGAGTGAAGACCTAGAGTACTCAATGTGTATAGTGCCTATTGTTGTAGCTCATTTGGTGGGGAGGAAATGAGTTGCAAAAGTGAAGGAAGAGATTTAGGATTAGTGTGAATTTTCTCTAAATCTTGTAATGCAATTCTCTCTATTGCCCAACATGCGCAATATTGATGATCTTTTGAATAGGCACCCTCTACAATAAATCATTCAAGCGAGGCACCACAATTTTAAGTTGAATCACTCTTTTCAATGAATTTGTCTCCTTACCCCTAATACATCCTGCAAGATGGAGGAGACCATTTGTTATTCTCAAGGGATCTTGAGAAGAAATTTATTTTATAATTGATAGAAGAGGAACTGCATTAGGATGAAAATTTAAGCTAGACCACACAATTCCAATTCTATACAATGCCTCCTTTGATTCCTCACTTTTCTTCTCCAACCATTTTATATAAAATAGCGAAAAGAATTATTTTATTACATTATTAAAAGATATCTAAGTCTATAGATGGATACATACTCTATATAACAAATTCAATTTTGATACTTCAAAAAATTAAATTAAATTTAACAAATTTTATTTTATTTTATTTTAATAAAAATTATGTTATTTTAAATAGTTTTCTTTATTTTATACAATGTTTATTATTATTATTATTTTATATACTTATTAATAAATAAAAATAAAATATTTGTATGAAATTAAAAACTATTTTTTAATTTAAGAAAATTAAATTAAAAAAAAAAGAAATATAAATAAATAAGTTTTATTTAATTAAAATTATTTAATATTGTTTAAAAATTATAGTTATAATTATATATTCTAAGATACTTGTATTTTTTTCTGGTTCGTAGGAACCCTTTTATATATACATACACATCCATTTTTGAATAGTCACATTTTTACAAAAAATAATTCTTTTGTCTATTATTGATTATTATTAATGTTGTGTCTTTCTCAATTTAATTATTTTTAGATTGTTTGAATATTTTTCAAGAAATATATATTAAGATAATAATTATTTAAATTTATTTAATTGTCTTTAAACCTTATATTTAAAAGTATGAGAAAGAACAAAAAATTAATATTTAAAAATAAAATTTATGATGACGTCAAGTAACTTTAGATAGAATAAAAAGTCTTAAATTCAAAAATAATAATAAATTAATTTATAATAAAATAAAACAAAAAAATTATAATATATAATTACTGGCACAAAGTATCGACAATAATAATAAGAATACATATCTCTAATTATATTACTAAAATAATTAATAAAACAAAACAAAATAACTATCAAATAAATAAAATAATTTCAAATTGATATCTTACATATTTTTAAACATATGCACTATATATAATATCATTTTTTAATTTAAATTATATATATGAATATATTCTTTTTCTATTACTATTAAGAAATTCACACGCCCTTGGAATTATGAACCTCATATTATATCTATGTAATATAAAATTCTCCTAACAAGCATGTTTCTTTAGGTTTATAGGATGTCTACTCTAAAGAGATGTAAAATGAATTATTATTTCATTATATAATTATTTATTATTTCATTATGAAGGTTAGAGAGATAAATATAGTAATTATTTTTATTAGATGTAAAGAGATTTTTAAGTTTTTTTTTTTCATCTTAAAAGGATTTTAACTTCAGTGTAAGTTGGAGTTATCTTAATTTTTAGTGATGAATTTTTATTCTTGAGTAGTTTGTAGGATAAAATCAATTTAATAAAATAGTGGAAGGGTTCAATAATTGGAAGTATTTATATTATAATATCTTTTCTACAATTTGGAGCTGTTTGTAATGAGAAGTTATCTACAAATTTTGAGGCATATTTTAATTAGTTGATAATTTATTATTTTCATTAAAATTTCATTCTATTATATGAGGATCAATTTCATCGAGCATTATTGTTATCATTTTTTGGGACTATTTGTGTAAAATGCACATTTTTGTCTAGTTATTTATTTAAGAGCTTGTGGCATCATATGATTTTGCTTTAATGTTTCTTGCTAAAGTCTTCATGTTTCTCTTATCATCCTTAAACAATCACTTATGTTACATCATTTTCCTTGTGGTTTTGATTTTTAGACTTAGTTAATTTACAAAGAGGCCACATTGAGCTTTTTAGAGCCTTTGGAGAAATGAAATGAAATAAACATTTTAATGACGTCCACAAGACCAAACAACATATGAGGTTGATAACAAAACCACCCTTAATTCTTCTTCATGCTCTTTTTCATATCGGACCCCCTACTGTTAATTTTGACAAGGAAGTTGGTTTATGGATAATCTTTTCTTCCTTAAATAATTGGTGCATGTGTCAACCATCAATGCCTTTTTTTATTGAGTACAAATATCCTCATAATTTTTGCATTCTATAATGAAGTGCCATTCTATTTATACCACTCCCTTATTGTAGAATATGTAGGTTCTTTCTTCTCAAGTTCCCTTGGGTATCTTCCACCTACTAGTTTCACATCTAGGATGATGTGATCCCATCCTCAGTTGTGCAACTAACAACCTTTCTTTCCCTTTAATAGAAACCCCTAAATATGTTTATTCATATTGTCCTTAGCTGGTTAAATTCTTTTATGTAGTACATTTTTTTACGCCCAAACTGCTTTGTCCACATGGCAGTTTTGAACTTGTAAGTCACATAGATCTTTATTTCTTCACTGGTGTTAGGACACTCTTGCAAGTTGATGCCCCACTTGTTCATCTAGTTCTTTTTTTTTCTTTGAATCCAAGTTTTCTTCCTCCACTCTAGAGCCTCCTCAACAACCATTTTGGGCCTTTTACAATGATCAATATTTTCAACCTTTTTTAAATAACTTACTAACCAAGTTATTGTCAATGCTTCCAAAGGAAAAGTGACTATTTCAGCCAAAACAATTTCATACAAAAAAATGGATTTAACTTTGAGATTGCTTATGATTAGATATTGTTGAATTCTTTCAATTTATCTCCAACTGCATTTTGACATATTGTTTTTATGTCCCAAAGGAAATTTTGACACATAAACACAATAATAAAATAAGTTATAAGAAAAAATTAGAGATTAGCATCAAATTTCATATTGAAGTGTACATAAAAAATAATAGTATAAGTGGTCTGGTAGGTTGAAGAAATCATCCACACTTGTACAAATCTCTATCAAGCTTCTGTTATGCCACTCTATTAT
This sequence comes from Thuja plicata, assembly GCA_018584345.1. Lineage (NCBI taxonomy): Eukaryota > Viridiplantae > Streptophyta > Pinopsida > Cupressales > Cupressaceae > Thuja > Thuja plicata. The sequence continues at coordinate 2,358,735 of MU228320.1, read as the reverse complement.
AAATTTCACCATGCCCAAAGTCATCAAGATCCCATTGAAGCTAATCAATGCCAAGTTCCCAAGTCATCATGTTTTCACACGAATCAATTGATGTCCAACAATGACAATCTAGAATCTCAAAACTTAGTTGTCACTTGCTTCCTTCATATAGATGTCACTTAGTGTGAGAAGTGTCAATTATCGATGCCTCATCTCTAACCCAAATCTGCATCTCCAATATGTTCATTGCCTTAAAAAACCCATGGTGAAGTAATCATGATGAACCAAACATTGTCATATTGTAGGACTTTATTGTTAGGCAATCTTCTAGACTCTAAAATCATCTCTCTAAGGAAAAGTGTGTCATATGATCAAAACAAGTATCACTATGATGCAAATACATGTATGAAACTAGTGGAATAAATCATACTACATGATGAAACATCATCACTATCCATATTATATATTGATTCCTTACCAACCAGTTATAGCATTGACTTATGCAAGGGAATATTGATAGGATCGATATCTTCATGTAGTTGATCGATCGATGTTGGATTGGCGAGTTTTATGCAAGAACTCTCCTCAACCATGTGGCTTCCATGCAGGCTTATGTGTTCTCCACTTGTAAGAACAATAGTAGATTCTTGTTTGTTCATATCCTCATGAGGATGAAGTGAACTTGTGGTCATGTCTTTATCCTCCTTAGGGCTCATTGTGCCATGTAGCCTATCATCCTCATTGCCAATATTCCATCTTGAATTATTTTTTTCATGTCTACTAATCTTGGAGGATGGATACCTCATCCTCATGTCAATGTAAATTTTAAGAGACATGTATGGATTGAACCACCCATCAAGCCAATCTTTCTTAAATTGATCTAGCCACTTAGCAAATGAGGGAGGTTGATTATCATGTTTCTTATTCCTCTGCATAAAAGTCAACATCTTTGGCCTTTTGTGTGATCTTTCATTAGCTCCATTTGGCCTTACTTTTGTCAAGTAATTGAGTGTCTCCTCCATCTTCTTTCTCCTTTAAAATCTCTCATGAGATCCATTATTTCTATATCTATATATCCTATCCTATCCCAGAGGCAATACCTTCTTTTCTACTCATCAACTAGATAGGCTAGCAAGGTTGTCACGCCCCGGAAGGGAACCCATGAGGACAACCAACCATCATTTAGGGATGTGAATATATATATATATATATATATATATATATATATATATATATATATATATTTTTAT